>PHNY01300370.1:13360-30099 GCA_003724115.2 Anethum foeniculum
GAATTCTGGTCCCCAATTTTATTACGCATGATAGTTGTGCTAGACCCATTGACAAACTCTTCGTTGCTGTCAGAATGCCTGTTTCTTTTTGTCCGTCCAGTAGCAATGTATCGAAAATCATGAACTCCAACATCCCCAGCTTTTCCACCCGTCACAATATATGGGGAAATAGAACCACTTCCGACGTCATTGTTGAACACCGAAAGAGACCGAGCCCCACCTAAATGCAAAATCAAAAAGCGTTTCTTATGTATAAACTAGATATCTTGCTGTTCTTGCATGACTATCTAAAATGAAAAATGCCATCAATTATACAATGGACTGCAAATATCAAAGGTATAGTAAAAAGTCTGTACATTTCTGTTGGTATTTGTAGTTGTGCACAGAAATAAAAATTAAAAAAAGAAACAATAGCAGACATCCCTCCCATAACAATTTACAGTAGCAAAATTAAAATTGTATTACTGTAAGAGGCAGACTATGCTTACCCAGGCAGTCGTTTTAATTTATCCTCCCATGTTCTATATATATGCATGTATTGTTTAACTTACGAAATTATTACGTTTACCTTACAAGGATAAGAGTATCCCAGTAATACTGTGCAGATTTTTTTTTAGTATAAGAACTAGAGTAAGGGTATTTTAATCTGTTATGAGACCTGGAGTACTCTCCATTTTGAAGGAATATGTAAAAAAAATTTAAGCCTCCAGTGGGTCTTCCACCTAAAAGGGACATTGAGCATAGTATAAAGCTAAATGAAGGTTCGCAGCCATTTTCTGTAAGACCATATAGAGATTCCTATGATCAGAAAAATGAGATCAAAAAACTGGTGATACAAATGGTGGAGTCTGGAATTATAAGACCTAGTACTTCTCCTTTTGCTTCTCCAATTCTTCTAGTGGAGAAAAAAGATGGAACCTGGAGATTATGTATTTGATTACAGGAAATTAAACTCCTTGACCATTAAGAACACATTCCCTATACCACTGATTGAGGAATTACTGGATGAGTTAAGCGGAGATCTGTTTTACATTAAACTGGCCTTGAGGGCTTGTTACCAACAGGTCAGAGTGAAAAGGAAGGATATCGAAAAAATAGCCTTTGGGACACACTTGTGAAAGTTCAGAGTGATGCCTTATGAGCTTGCTAGTGCTCCTGTTACATTCCAGAACCAGATAAACAGCGTGCTTGAGCCTTTCTTAAGGAAATTTACATTGGTTTTCTTTGATGATATATTGATCTATTTAAGAACTGCTAAAGAACACCTCCAACATCTGGAATACGTTTTTAAAGTGATGAGATATCATCAACTATTTGCTAGCTGCTACACCCTACCTACTTGTTTTTTCTTACTCCCAGATTACTCTAGTGCCTTTACGGTAGAGACGGCTGCCTCCAACACTGGAATAGAAGCTATATTGACACAGGATGGACATCCTTGAGGTTATTTCAACAAAGCTTTAGGGATCAAAGAACAGGCAATATCAACCTATGAGAAAGAATTGATGGCAGTTTTGCAGTTAAAAGGTGGACTCCTTATCTAACGGACAAGTATTTTTTCATTAAGAAGGATAACCGGGCATTAAAGTTTAAAACAACACAAAGTAAGCAACTTACTGCAATAGAAGTGGATAAGCAAAACTTTACAGCAAAGGAGCAGAAAATACAGAAAATGATGTTCTAAGCAGGTTGCATGAGAGCGATTCCTTGCTGAAGACGGATGAACAACACTGGCTCCATGAGGACACGGATGAATTCAAAGGGGAAGGGTTATCAGGATGAGAGTATTCCTGTAATATTCTGTAGTGTTTTTGAAAGTATAAGGAGCAGAGTAAGGGTATCTTAGTCTTTCAGTCTATTATGAGACCTAGAGTACTGTAAATAGGAGCTATAATGTTGCATTTCGGTTTATGAATTTGAATATATGAAAATGGAATATATTCCCACCAATCTCTCCCTATTTTTCTCTATACAAATCTATCTTTCTAACTGATTTCTCTGTCTCTCTCTCTCTCTCTATATATATATCTACTTTCGTAAAACTAGTTCAAGAACGTACAGTTTCTGACATACCTAGACTAAAATCTACATGAAAAAAAAATAACATGGAGGGAATAATCATAATCAAATTTGATTAATACAAGGGTGAAGGGCTAATATATAAATAGAGTAAAGGGGTTAAAGTGGTATGGTTTGGTCGTCAGGGGCACATCTGTCATTTCAGAAGTATTATTAGTAATTATATCTTTTTCAAATTTAAAAAAGAAACAAAAAATACTGCTAAAATGTATATCTTATCAGAAAATTAGTGAATGAAGTTTGAAAATATTCTTTTACAATTATTAAGAAAACAAAAATAATTACATACAATAATAATAAAGTTAAAGTGAAAAAAAAAATAGAAAAACTTGAAATTTTATGCAAAAAATATATTAACAATTTAAATAATAAAAAAATAACGTTAATAAAATAAGTATAATAAATGAAGTTTGCGAAAAATTATTTTACAATTTTTGTGAATTTTAAAAAAAATATATATAATTATACTCCCTCCGTCCCAATAAGTTCTTAACATTTGAAATAGAGGGACCGGCACGCATTTTAAAGCTTTTATTTACCCTAGTTTTATAATTTATTTTTAAAATTCTCTTTTTTTAAATAAAAGTTTAGACAATTAATTTTTATTCAGAAGAATTTTTTTTTAAAATAATTTATACAACTATACCGGATAAGAGCCTCAAAATGCGTGCAGAACACTCCGTTTCAAACGTTAAGAACAAATTGGGATAGAGGGAGTAATTAGTATAAAAAATTTATAAATATTATCAATAAAGCTAGTATTTTCTAGATGAGGGTCCAGGCAACAGTGTGACGGTAAAGCGTTGCCTAGTAACTAGGCTGGATCTATATAACAGTGCTTGAAACTGAAGAAACATAGAAATCATATATAATCATCTACTGAAACGTAAATTCTGACAGGAGAAAAAAACCTTCATGGCACATAATGGAAGCTCGAGATGTTGTAGGCGGAGCAAGGGTATCCCAAATAACCACATTAATGGCATCGGAGCTATAGCCAGCAGTAGCAATGATTGATCCACTAGCAGTAACATATGCAATATCCCTAAAATCAATTTCAAGACTATTAAGATATGTCTCGCTTATATGAGACTACACAACAAAACAAATTAGCACATGTCCTATCAAAAATTGAACAGAAAAAGAAAGCGGGTCATAAATATTTTGTAAAAATGATACTTCAATGCGATAAATAAATCTGCTCGAACCACCTCATGATATTTGAAAATATACATCATCTAAATCAACAATAAAAAATTAGTTGTAACAAGTACGTACGATGCACAGTTGTTAAAGCAAAGCATAGATTCCGTGGGGCGGATATTGTTCCTTCCGCCCACCTCAAGCTGCCATGTACACACCGTCCCATCTAAAGCAGCAGTTGCAAATCTCTGTCCACAGTGATCAAAGCGCACAGCTGATATTGAGGCAAGAGCATATGGAGGGGGCACATTTGCTGCAGGAAGCACTCCGTACGTGGCGGTAGCCCTCTCCTTACCAAACTGTACAATCACAAGGTTTAGTTACTTACCACATATGGTCAAACTAGGAGTAAACAATAGTAATCCACATGTGGTCTTGACCATTGAAAATCACTATGCCAAAGCTGAAGCTCCATACCTCCCACAAGTATGTGTGTGTATTGCTTGAACCCACCAAAAATAAGGGTCTAGAGGGGTGAGAAGATAATGCCCTTGTCCTAATATTTTCCACAGTAGCAGGTGGGTCTAGAAACTCCTCAAATTCATCTTGAATCTCCCACCCGAGACCAGATGAACCAATACCTGCATAACCTGGAACTCCGTAAGCTCCACCACCTGCGAAGTCTCTTCCTGGTTTTGCCAGAAAACCCGCACCAACAGTTGCTCCGCCCAGACCAAGATGTGTACCTTTTCTGCTTCCAAGCCCAACCCCTGGAGAAACACATGTAGGAACAGGGGTAGAATCTGATCCCGCCCATCCATCATGGGGCCAGTCAGCCTTTGACCAGATATAATTGGACTCCATAGAAATTATTCCATCTTCGCGGTTAAAAAATACTATTCCCTGTAGAAGAAATTAATAAATTTACTATTCCGTCACTTCGAACTCCATAACAAAGAGAAGGGGCACTCACTGGATGGGAAAACATCAAGAAATAATACTCTTGACTGAAACTAAAATTATTGCTTTAATCATATAATTCTAATAAACAGAAGCTCAACTTAGATTTCAATGATTGGCAGCTTCAGTAGAAACTAATAAGAAAGAAGATACGAACGCTAAAGACTAAAAGGTGAAAAGGATATCTTATTTTAACATACTACAGGTTTAATACTCATCAGATTATATAAGGCTACAGGTAATTTTCCTGCTCAACACAAGTTTCTCATATTAACATAAACTAGCTCCTTAGCCCTTACAAGACACGGGCATGTTCTACGTCACAGATTGTACAGCTAACGGGCATAGGCTGACTCTTAAATTTTAGATTCATAAATATTGTTTTATGTTATTAGTTCTAATTACTATCTGAGGGAGACCTCGCTTCCAGGGGAACGTGATCGTTAATGAGAAGGAAGAGAAATGAAATGACTTTGAATTAGAGATGGTCTGAGGAGTTCTGGAAGGTTGAAGAGGGGAATAAAAAAGTCACACATATGTATATGCATCTGCACATATCATCAAAATGGGTTAATTATCCAACTCTCGCATCATTTTATCTTATATGAATATTAAAATAAATATTCAATTATATATAGGCTAAGCCACCTATGAATAAAGTCAATGAATTTCACAATGTAATCAAATGAATCTCTAGCTTAATGGTTTGTTGTTAATTTGCACTTGAATCTCATGGATTCAATTCCCATTGACAACAATATTTTCACATAACCAAAAGGTAATTTGGGGGCAAAACTGTAATTTCGTACTGAATAAAATGCTTTCCCACAAATTGCCTGTTGCAGTATTAGATATATAATAATAGATAATAAATTTGTCAAAGTTCATTCTCTCTCATCATTCGAAAAAGTCAATTGACGCTCTACAAAGGCATAATATCTGTTACCTGTTATCGATAATTAGATATTCTTTCCAAACAACTATTTTGCAAGTATCAGATATAGAATTATGTGCAATAATCAGAAATTTCATACAAAGTATCAAGCATATGATACGCCAGTTCTGACCTTTCTGTTGCTGGCCAGTGCAGCTTGCTGTTGGTTAACAGTGTTGACACATAATGCCTGCTCAGATTCAAAGATCAATACAACAAGACATTGAAGCATCAGAAATTTCAGTCAAAGAATGTCAGGCCCGAACACCAGATGCAATAACTGTACCAAGGTAGAACTAATTAAGGAGAAAAAAACGGATTACCTCCAACAGTTCTCCATTTCGCTTATATATTTCTTTAGGACTCTCAAAAGGCATAACTTTCTTGGAGATGGCTTCATCCTTTCCTCCAGAACCCAGGAAAAAACTATTATCTGGAGAAGGACCCTTGAGAGGTGACCCCGATTCAACACCATTGCTAGTAAGCGGACTGCCTAAACTACCTTCTTGCTTGCTAACTGCCTCAATTTTATACTCCAACTCAGTGCTCTTGTATATTTGAATCCATCTTTTCGGAAGTTTTCGTTTAACATACTTTAGCCACTTGGAATTACTCAGTTCAAAATCTTCACATCTGAATTTTGAATCAGCACACATTTTCCACAATAATTCAGAAGCAGATAATTCTGTTTCACAGTTCTTCATGTTCCTATTGCCAATATTCTGGCTACTTTGCTTTTGGTAGTCTTTGAAAGGATTCCAAGAAAATTCATTGAACCACTTAAGAGTGGCTGCACTAAACCCATTCCCTTCTTTGTGCAGCAGGGATAAGGCAAGATGTCCCTCACATTTAGAAAAAATATGTTGAGAAATGCTCTTGAGTAAATTGGTCAATGCTGCACAAACAACCCCAATTTGTGGTGTTAGATTACTGTTATCAAGCACACACATTTTAGAATCAGAAACAAAAACGAAAAGTCTGAATGGTAGGCAATTCGCACGACTGTCTTCAACAGTCAGAGATGAATTCAGCTGGTTGCTCAGAAACCCAGACATGTGTCTGTACAACATAGCCCTGAGAATCTGCCATTCTTCATCTATTGATTCTGAAATCTCTTTGCCATCATGATCAGGTGGCACTGATGAAGCAGAATCTCGTACATCATATATCAAGGAATTGTGGGACAACAACTCTGCAATTTCAGGAAGGACCTTACACATATCTTCCAAGTTAATTTCATAATGCGCATGATCATTTTTACATGTCATCTGAATAGCTTTCACAGTAGGAATAAGAGCTCGTAGGTTCCTTTGGAGCATAGCAGATGAAAAATACACATAATACTCGTACAAGTCAATAGTAGTAAATGTTTTCCTAATAAAATCAGCATCAGCTGAACCAGAAAACAGCTTTAACATAGACCTAAGACACCACAATGACCACAACACGTCCTGCATGTAAAATTGCCAACCAGCTAGCCTGTTAGATATATTTTCCGCTGGTGCCCTAGCTTCTGTGGAGTATGATTTCAAGTTAAAGCCGCTTATGCTACATAAAATGACATATCTTGAGAATAAGGAGGCCGTTTCTTCAGTAGCCTTCAGAACCAGATTGGGAAGTACGGGATGCAAGAAGAATCCACTAAATTCATTGCTCTGTTCTTTTGACTGATCCGTGTGGGTATAAGATAGCAATAAATGATATCCTATAAACGCTAAGCCACTACTGCACAAAAACTTTACCATCTGTAATTGATAAAGAACAATGACTCATTAGTATTTTCATAGATATTAGGCTTAGGATGCATCACATACAACTTAATAATGTGTATGTGTTGATTAGTAATTTCTTTACCTTAATAATTAAATGGCGAGAGACCAGTGAAAATTTCTGCCCCAAACAGGCAAGCCAATCCTGTAACTTGTTTTTGAAACTTTCAAGTAACACCAAGTATTGTTGTATATCAACCTTATTGTGTGTGCATACAGAAGAATATTCTATATTGGTGTCTGCCCAGCTAGGATGTTCTTTTAAAAGTTTAATAAGGTAGTGCATCGCCATATCTGATTTGGCTTGCGACTCAATTTGAAGAGCAACGTCGATTAATATCCAGTTCGAAGAAGGATCAAAGAATGGGTTCAACATTTCAGTCAGAAGTTCAAAATCTGCAACCTCTGATACATTACATTGTTCAGAACCACCAGATATGCTGTGAGAAGAGGAAAGACGCTCCAAACCTTCAAGCTTAAAACAATAACAAATAAATCAACCCCTTATAACTAGCATAAATAACACGTCAGAAGCGGGTACCACTTACCAGGTACATGTAACAAGTAAAAGATGGACGGGGTTGGAAAATTTGAAAGAACGTAATATAATAGAAATAAGAAATAACTTTACATGTTTTGGTCCACCACTGCACGCTTAAGCAATTTTTAACAAAACAATATCTATCATCAAATTTTATTTCAAAACAAACTAACTACAATAAACTCAACAGGCAATATAGCCAAGAACATTAATAAGTGTGTAAAACTTATAAGATTATCATATTTCCATGAATTCTTGTAGTTGAAAGGGCTTCTACATCTCACTTATCTAAGTTCTGTATTTTATGGTGTAGGCTGATAGAATGGTTGAAAAGAAGATTAAACTAAAGAAATTGAAGAACTGATTAAGTTTGAGAGAATCAATAGAAGTCTTTTGATCAGGCCTTGTTAATATTTACCTAACCTTGAAGAAATTTGTCACTAAGATGTGTCCGCGCCTTAACAATCTTGCTTTAAAAGTTTGGCAGATCTTTCACTGTTCGCCAGATCTTTAACTAAAATGGTGTCACGACATCTTATCCATCATGTGCAAAACGAACTTGGAAAGAATAAGATATTAAGTATAACTGGGATAAATCTTATTTGATCTATTTCTATCTTTAGAATGTACGTATTACATCTAGACTTTTTATATTTGGAGGTAATTTATTTGAAAGGGATATTTCCTGATACTATTATATATACGTAAAGAGAGAGCTCTAGAGGCAAAACCCTAGCCTTCATCTTTACAAACTCTTTTCTTTTCTTTCATGGGTTGCTAAACTATTTCATCGCAAGGTTTATTACAGTTTTGGTTCTACATGATTTTTCTCATAATTTATTATTTATATATCTTTTGAGTTTCATCACCGTTATATAGAAAGAAGAAGTGCAAGAGAAACTTACAGGAAGGCCACATCTGCTCAAGGCAGTAGCGGTCATCAAAATCGCCCACCTCCCAAGATTTGCAGCATTTCGCTCGCCTAAAGCATTTTTCATGCTATTGCTTGTTGCCAGCATTAGACAATACTCACCAATGCTTGGATCCGAAAAAGAATCCTGACAAGAAACTAGTGCTGGCTTATCGCCCACAGTACTGGTTTGGGAACCAAGAACGCGTACAATAGCCTGAGAATAATTTCCTAATGCCCACTACAGAAAAGTAAACATGGATATTAACTATACTGAAAGTTAGTCAAATTTCTCTAACAAACTCCTATTTAAGCAAACTAAATTTTAAACAACACCTCCAGATAGCTAGCCAGCCAGTAATCACCCTTTTCAAGTGCAGATGGAAGCAGAAACTTTGACATAAGTTGACATTGTAACGGCCCGCCATAGCCTTCTACAAGACGAGATATCACTAGAGCAAGCTGCTCATCTCCAAGGTTTTTAGCACAGACATTGATTGCAGAAGCAGTATCGCCTCCAAGTATGAAAAAAGCAACAGCAAGCTCTAGTTGATGTTTTCCCATTAACACATAAGCATTTTTCAAAGCAGCTGCCTTGTTATTATCTTCCTGCAAGAATTAGAAAGATTGCTAAAAGTGTTTAGTATTGTCCATTACAAAAGTAAAAGCGATCAGACAGCAATCCCCTTTGCTGAATATTCAAATTCTTATCAAGTAAAACTACTAGCTCAACCATGCTGCTACTACATTGATACGCCGACTCTGTACAAAAGGATCACCATAATCTTACCCATGTACCTTAAAATTTCTTGAAAGGAATCCCACCAATGGTTTGTCCTTTTCATCCTTACTGAGCTTGAAAAGACCAGCTAAAACTTGGAGCCTATTTAGTGCTATGTAAAGAAGTGCACAAGCCTTTGGATCCTTAGTTTTTAGATACTGATGTCTTGCCAACTTTTCCATCTGCAAGTAAACAACTATCTTAAAGTAGAAAACAGCCTCTAGCTATACAATTGTAACCTAATTTTCCTATTACAAATATGAAAGACTGCAGATGACTGAAGCTTGGAGTCGAATGACTACAGAGATAATTTCCAAAAAGTTCTAAACATTTGTAGGCCATATATCTTTTTTGGAGCAATTTCTAGTTTAAACTTTTATTTGTTATGGTCTTTTGTTGCATTATAATTATTACCACAGTATCTCCAAGGAAATTCAACGCCTATAAATATGCAGGTGACAAGCAATAGTCAATGAATTAGTATAATTGTACCTTTAATCGTAACTGTGTTGAATTTGTGTACCAATATCCAACGCCTATATTCCTCATTTCATGCCAAGAAGATCCATTAGGTAAAAGAGAATCAAACAAATTTTCTTGACAATCAGAGTGGAAAGCCCATCCAATTACGCTTGTGTCAACAACCAACTCTCCTTCAGTAGGCATTCTACTAAATCTTCGAACAAAATATAGATGTTGAAACCTTATTGCAACCCAAAACCTTGAAAGAAAGAGGGGAACAGTTATAACATTACCAGGGAGCAAGATAACCAATAACTAATGCCATGCATATTCAAGGAAATACAAGAGAAATTGCTGTTCGAGAAATATAAATAAAACCATGACAGTTCGCTCAAGTTTGTAGTCAAGTAGAGAGCTCATTTTATCAGTAGTATAACAGTTAAATACAACACTTCTATTTTCAGCAGTGAAAGTATGAAACGCCATATATTTAACCACTCAAAGTCACTAGCGAGCTTTAGTGGGACATTGTTTTTGAGAAAAAACTTCATAATTTATTTTCAGAGATACACATTTGTATGCATCCCTCCTATGAAAAAAAAAATGGTCCAAATTTTGCCACTACTCAAGTTTAACGACAGAAGAGAAGGCGCATCAGAGAACGAGGTAGTGCAAATTTGGCATGCTAAAAGTTGCACAAACATCAACAATAAACAATTATAAGACAAATTCATGTATGAAAAACTTCAATAAAGCAGATCATGACAGCATCTTTCAATTCTATAAATTAAATCGTAATATGTACATAGGCAAGTTATTTTTTAATAGTTGATATAATTTTGAGTATAGGAGATGAAAATTAAAATCTACACCTCTCTTAGCACCAAGAGCACCTTTAACACCCCCTGGGCACTGCTTAGTTCTCTATAAAGGCCAGTTTGGCCTTACCTTAAAAGACATTAGTTGTGATTCTTGTTGAAAGTTGATTAACGTCATTATAAGTTACTTTTGTTTTGTGTAAAAGTTATTATTTGTTTGGACAATTTAATTGATAATGTGCGTGTAAGCTATTAGAATAATTAATGTAATAACAAAAAGTACTAGAAGTTACATGTGAAGAGGATAATATTAAATTTATTTAACTCAAACTAATCTATGATAAATCAATTATCTTTTTCAACTTTCTAAAATCCAGCTTATACGCTGATTTTATGCCATAAATTTATGTAAACTTGACTTTCGCCTAAACCCCAATTCAGAGTAACCAACCCCACCCCTAAGAAGGGGACTAGAGTTATGGGGAGTCCCTCTTGATGCAAGAGGAGTTTAATAAAGATAGAATAACTAAACGCAAACACTGAAATAGATATGGTGATTCAACTGGAGAGAGAATCACTGCCCCTGATTTACCTAATGCAAAGGGAGATAGATGATGGATCACAAGCCATAGACTAGTCAAATCAATAATCAAGTCTTTCTATGTGAGGAATACATCACTCGAACCCTGCTAACATAACCTAATGGATAAATGCCCAAGACAATTGGGCTTATAATAAATGGGTTCATACATCCACAAAGGATGATTGTTGCAGCATAATTCTTCTAAACTTAAATTTATTACTATCAAACCATTATTCCACATCATCTTATAATTGGTGAAACTAGAAAAGTTGGACAATTCTATAACAATGAAGGAGCTAGTAACACAGTGTATAAACACATATTCAGGGAGCAAAATATTATTCAACCCAAGCAATGTCTGGAGTACCTTCGGCCAGATTTATCTAAACTTCCATAAGCAGAGGAAGAGTTACTAACTTCTTGTAGAAGATCAATGATAGCATGCATTTGCACCTTCTCAATGATAGACAGGAATCCGAGGTCATAAAGTCTATCTATCGGTTCAGGAAAGCCACCAAGGTCAGATCTTGTAGAAGGAGAAATCAAGGAATCATTGGAAACATTAAATTCCCAACTGCTCGCCGAATGGGAAAGGTCATGTTGAAGCTGAAAAGATGGTGTGATAGACATAGCATCTCCTCTCCACTGAAATGCTTTATTTCTCGAGCTTGATGATAGACTTCCATTGAGATAATCTGATAATTGGACCGATGGAGTGACATGGCCAGATTTTGCAAGGCAGCATGTTTGAGAAGACACACTTCGAGAAGTATAATAATCAACAAGATTTTGAACAGCAACTTGTGCACGCTTCCAGTTTCCTATTTTGATTTGGAAATATACCAAAACAATAGCAAAAATTTAGCTGGAGGATAAACAGTATCAAAACGTTACAAGTATAAAAGTTTAAAAAAGACGTGTCTGGTTCAGCACAATGTTTCAGGAAAAAGGAGGGTAGATGTTTAGTACATACAATTCATAAGCCCCAACCAAGGTATTTTAACTCTCATGCTGTATATATACTTCTTACATCTTGTCAATGGCCTTAAAAGTAAAAGGTTAGTTATTACAAACGAGATGAGAGGCTTGCGTAACAGGTTTTTTTAAAATGTGACCAAACCTCTCAACTCTTTTGTATGTAGGTACGAGAACAGAAGTTTGACTTTTTCCAGTATGTAGCATATTCATTATTGGGTGCTTTTGAAGTTTGCACGATGTCCTCAATGAAACTATGGGGAAAACCTTCGATGTGAGAGTCATTATTGTTGAAGGGTAGAGCAACTATAACTATTAAAAGCAATGGTGTGACTACTCTTTCAAAAAAAAGGTTAGTATTATAGTGGTGACTGGTGAGACAGTCTCTGAAGTTTCCACGACATCATTCCTTATTTCAAGTACCAGCTTGTGCAAGATAAATAGCATCATTTACATAATGAAGATGCTACTTTCTGTAGTGCTAAAGTGTGCTTTATTTATGCAATCCTAGAATAAACTTTACAAATGAGAAGAGGATGAATATAAGTCTGCATTAGACATAGAATGTATGCATATATCTTAAACAAAAAAACTCCAGCAACTACAAAAACTTGTTATAACTACATATTCATTGCCACACAATACCTGAACATATATTCATGAGGAGCGACTCCGGGTGATGAAGAGGTAGAGATCCACCAAACTTTTCTGCTACATTTAATATGTTTATGAAACCAATTTTTAGATCTAAATCATAGCTTTCTGCATAAATGCTTGACAATGTATCATTTGGTATATTTATCATGTAAGAAGATCTTAGCTGGTAATGATTCCGTTTCTCTTCTGCTGATGATTCTTTGAGATCACAGGTACCAGAATCAGTGAAAACTGAAGTAAGCAGATACTTATCGGCCGTGATGCAATCTTGAGAATTATGCTTGCTTTCTTTGGAAAGACAATTAGCATGTAATTTGTTATTAACCAGTAACAACCATGGACTGAAAAGACTAAAGTATTCATTATGAACAACCACAGCTGAGGCGTTAGGCCCCCAAAAGAAATCTCGAATCTCAGGATGAGTATGACTTAATGCAACACAAAACCAGATTTTTCTGTTTGAAGATCTTTCACTTTTAAGAAGATTATGACCACCGCAGAGTCTTTGACCATATACCATAAACTGATTCTGCAAGCAAACCCCAAGCAAAAACTGCCCATTATCCAATGTTAACCAACTCAGAGCAACAACCTTCCTATCAAGAAAAACCGAATCTTCTAGTATAAAGCTTCCTGCAAATGACAAGTAGACAGCTTCCCATATATGAATAGTGGTCGAAGAATTGGACAGAGAGGACGGTGAGATAGTTGCAATCTTTCGGCCAGAGTCAGTTACAGATACTGCCATGACCGGACTTTGATGTGTATCAAGAACGCTAACAAGCTCCCACTGTGAATCTATATTTAAAGGCTTACTTCTCCAGAGTCTCAATCTACCATCAGAATAGCCGGTGGCTAAGTGATATGCTGCATAGCTTCCAAGTTCATTAGCAGAACACTCCTTTTGTTCTCCAGACAACGAAACAGTTGTCGGAGAGACCACATCATAAGTTGTAACCTGGCTCTGATTGTGTGGTTCTGGAAATATAGACGACCAAGGATCGACAATAATACAATATCTCTTGCCAGAAATATTTCCCTTAAAGGTCTGAGCATTACTTTCAGAAATGTTACGAGTGTCAAGAGTACATCCATGAATTCCAGAAAATTCACAGTGATGGATGCTGAGTTTCCATGACAAAGCCGTAAGCGTATGCTTCCACACTGCCAACAGCATAGTAGTGCCAGAATCAACGATCTCATCACATGTTGACGGCAAAGGAACTGCATAAACACCGGCCGGGCCTTCAGTGCGACTACAACTAGTAAAAGGGATTGTGCACAATTTGTGGCTGGATAGATTTTCTTCTTCCTCTTTAGAGAACTCAACTACAAAGCAATCAATACCTTCAATATGTCCTGCAAGAAGAATTAGGTTTTCATCTATCACTGCTGGCAGCCAGCCCAAGGTTGTATATCTGGGGCTACATTCATCTAGTGCAACCTTTCCTGAAAGTTTCCAAGTGGGTTTTAATGTTGGTAGACCCATGATGCTATTGGAAATATTAGAAATTGACCACAATAACAGTAATCCATTCATATCCAAAGAAGCACCAAATTTGAGTTCATATCTATGTGTATGCATTGCTACCTGTAATATTTTTCCACTATGACCGTCCAGGTTTAACTTTCTGTAAGCACAAGGTGACTGAACCTTTTTCGTCTGGGATCCAACAAAAGGTTCTTCAGAACTTGTTAGTGTTTGAAAACTTATTTGAAAACAAGCTAAGGAATTACAAGACGATAGTTGGACTAGATTACATAAAGTTGGAGGACCAAAGGCTTGATTCCTCGAAATCACAACCTTACGAAGTAACAAACTACTTGTTTCCACATCATGACCCTCCAATTCACATCTCTTCCACAAAGTCACACGTGGATATCTCATTGGAGTAACATCATCAAGGCAATGTATAGCCCACAGAGTCACCACACTATGAGGACCAAAACCAATTACCCATTCACACTTGCCAACTCCATCAGGTTGATAATCGTCTAAAGGGAAACAATGACTAGCTGCTTCTTTACTGGGGTTAAATATACAATTCAATTCCGTGGTCCATCTTACATGTATATCTGAACCCAGGCTTCCATTCATTGGCTGGTTTATCTCAATGACAGAACACACACAAAACAACAACCTTCTAGCTCTTTGATCATTACTGTCCTTGCCAACTTTTCTGACCGTTGCATCATCAATCTCACTCCACAACCTTACTGTTCCATCCATGCAGCATGTTAACAAAATCGGCCTTCGTTGATGTCTGGGCTCTTGTTTTATTAATGACGGTCTCCACTGAATCATTAATACAGGCAGCGGATGAGGTAACTCAATTTGTACAAATTGGGATGTCGGGTCACTGTGATATACCATGACAAGTTTACTTGCAGTATTCACTGGAACGGAAGAAGAATGAGCAAGATTACTAGACCGGAGTGCAGTTGCAAAATATCCATGAATGGACCATGTAGCAGAAACTAGATTCTGAGGCAGGCTGGGTGTAAACTTCCAGGCTATTTCCCAGGAAGTAGGATTGTAGTTTCTTTTCCACAGTACGACTTGGATTCCGACAGAAATGATGCCATCACCTGAAGCAGTCCACTCCATGGCCTCGACCTTAGTAGATTGAATAAGTGATGTAGTCTGCCTCCAAGAAAAAGATCCTGAATATGAGTAAAGAATGTAGAATTCAAAACATAAAATGTAATCGAGGAGTGATAATGATAATAATAAGAAAAAAAAAACATGTGTAGAGGTAGGTTAATAAAAATTAAATTAAATTGATGCGGTAAACAAGTGATAATGGTAATTAAGGGGTGAATAAGTGAGTAACCTGTAAATTCGAAAAGGCGAATAGAAGAATCGAAAGAAGCAGCAAGTAGTCCAGGGGAAGGGATAACAGGTGACCAACAAACAGCAGAAACAACACCACCGCCGAGCTCGAAAACTTGGCGAAAAATAGGTCCAGGAGCAGGAATAGAACAAGTAGTAATTGGTAGGTGAGAAATTACAAGGAGAGAAGAAGAGGCATAAGCAAGCCATGAATAACCTGAGAAATCAGGTAGCCAATCTATGCACGATTCCGATCGACTTGGACACGGAGGAATTGCTTCCGACTTGATCAATTTCAGAGGTAATTTGTCATCCCCCAATTTTTCCATTTTTATTCAGATCATACAAGATTCAGGACCAATACCCTCTTTCTTTATTTACTCCAACCCCTACCTATCTATTTTATTCTACTACCGTTGCCCTTATCAGTAACTCAATTCGTTCACTGGGGAACCTCAGCCTTCTTCCTAGACCCGAAACAAAAAAATCAATATGTTAGACTATAGCCATCGCTAATTTAGCGATAATATGAAATTAAAAAAAAATTGCGTGTATAAATTGAATTGATATTAAATTGATTCTTCAAAATTAATATCATAAATTAAAAATTATATGTTATATATTACATAAATATTTACTTATTCTTGTTTCATGTGATAATACAAAATTTTTGTTATACATTTATTATATAATTTTATTCAACGAAAAAAATGTTCTAGATTCAATTTCTTTATAATATCGATCTCATATTTTATTTTAAGTTAACAATTGCAATAATTAATATCAAATAAAATGTTAATTAAATAATATGTATATAAAGTAAATGAAATTATTAAGTTTTTTGAAAGCGTTTGCCGTTTGGTTCATGGATTTTAACACAATTAACGTGCATAAGAATGATATTTCAATTTCTCCCTTTACACAATACAAACGATCTTTTAGTTTAAAAGGATTCCCCCGATTTACCTCCAATGTGAGAATCAATAATTTATTCGTATTAGAGTTTAAGGAATATAATAGCTTACAATAATATATGATTAATTGTGTGTATTTGTTTATGCAAACCCGTGACCATTTTAGAGCTAAATTCTCCTCTTTTACTGGATGATCGAGGATTTTGAGGGACTTGATATGCACTGAAAGAGAAGGTAGACAATCGGCCATCATCTCCGGCTAATCACAGCTATCATTATAGTTGGTCCTCAAAATAGGTTGGTTGTCATTCAGACTTTCTTGGCTATGAGCTTCATTCACCATTGCAGGAACTCAATTAACCATTAGTCTCAGGGGGATG
>PHNY01300371.1:0-14087 GCA_003724115.2 Anethum foeniculum
GATTCACAAGATTTTAACAAAATAGTGATATTTGCAGAACATCATTCGAAAAATAATATGTTTTGCAATATTTTAAGCTATATTTTACTTGCAGAACATTAATGGACTCCAAGGACTCCAACGAAACAGTGGACTCCATAGAACTTAACCCTATATATATATATATATATATATATATATATATAATATATGGGGAGGTTCAAAAGAGACAGGGTGTTAGTGAGAGACAGAGAGACAATACATTTTCACCATTGATTTAATTTGCATCTATGGTCAAGATTTATTTGTTGAATACTGATTGATATACTTAATTTTAATTATTTGTATACATAAATAATACAAAACGCAATACGTGGAAATCAAATTTATTACCATTTCTATAAAATTTGATTTAGATTTGATTAATTGCATCATTCAGACTATCAATCTTTTATCTAACAGTCATACGTACATAATTGATTGAATTCTATCATCATGGTTCTTTCCTTATTCATGGCTTAAATTTATTTTATGTAATTGATTTTTCTAGTACGACAAGTCTGAATTTTAATATTATAAACTCAATGTATAAACTGATATTTGCCCCAGTATTTTATATTATATTCGGTTAGGTGTTCATAAAAGTGTTCTTGGTAGTTAACTATTTTTCTGGGTTTGATCTTTAAAACACATTAGAGAACACTTACATTAAGCAATAGCAATCACAGTACTATATTTCCATAAAGAAACAAATCGATATATTATTTACGAAGAAGACAAGGTAATGGATTCTCTAAATCAAATTTCTTTACTTAATTGGCTTGCTAGAGAAAGGGCCAAATACCTTGTATTTGGGAAAGAAAATTAAATAAGTGATACACAATAATTATCAATAATAATACATACACACAAACCAATCTGTATGTCTCTTTCTCAGTGTCAATGTGTCATTGTTGAGAAAGATATGGACCTAACAGTCATGCTAATTACAACCATTCTTGGTCCTCTCAAACTTCACTTAGAAACCCATGTTAATGCTTCACTTAGAAACCCAAGTTAGTGTGCTATACTACTGGAACACATATTAGTATGGATATGTAGAAGTAAGAAGTAAGAAGTAACAAGATGATGACTAGTTAATCTTTATAGTGGAACACAATGCAGAATCTAAGTATACTAGAACACCTACTCGTTCACCATGTTAGTTTGGATATGTTAAGTAACAAGATGATGAATGATGATGATCAGTTAATCTTGTCAGTAATAGATAACACCTGAACACCATGTCAGTTTGGATATGTAGAAGCAAACAATATGACGACCACTTAATCTTGTAGTTAATCTTGTATAGATATAATAATAAAATGAGGGATGGAATGGCATGTGCGCTTTATGGAATGCAATAAAACAGGATATGTATCAAAAAATTTGTTCAATCAAGCTTTACTAAAGATTTTCATGTGTGTTTAAATATTTTTTAATATAAGATTCTCTTACATATTTAAGAATTATTTAAAATATTTGGATTCAAAATATTAGGCCTACAGGGATGTTGCTAACATGGATTCACAAGATTGAAGTAATTTTGAATTTTAAAAATACTTGTGAGATTTTTTAAGCCAAATTATACATTTATGACTAAATTAAATTTAAGCTTTTTTTTTATTTAAGAATTACTATATAATGTTTAGATTTTTAATAGAATCCTATTCAAAACATTTAAAAGGACCTACAAAATCAAAAATATTTAAGAGAATCTTAATTTAAAGTAACAAACTATCTTAAATTATTTAAGGACAATAATTTAAAATAATTCTGTAGTAATTTAGATTGTTATACTATAAAATGTAAATAGCAGAATCTTATATTAAAACTTCAAAAAGCATCAAAAACACTTAAGAGAAT
This sequence comes from Anethum foeniculum, assembly GCA_003724115.2. Classification (NCBI taxonomy): domain Eukaryota; kingdom Viridiplantae; phylum Streptophyta; class Magnoliopsida; order Apiales; family Apiaceae; genus Anethum; species Anethum foeniculum. The sequence continues at coordinate 1,885 of PHNY01300371.1, forward strand.
CTTATATTAAATAAAAAATCACTTAAGAGAATCTTGTATTGAAAAGTACAAAATATTTAAAATATATTATGAAATGAAGAAATATTTTAAAACAATTAATAGAATCTTGAGGTGAAATAAATACATAATATGAAAAATACTAATATTATTCAAGATTATGTGCAAGTAAAATCTTTTAAATTTTTGAATTTCTATTATTATATAATTTATATTAAGAAAAACTTATATTAAAATACAAATTACTTATTTTAAACAAGACTTAAGAGAATTTTATATTAAAATAGCGAATATATGATTAAAATAACACTTAAGAGGATGTAGTAATATAACTATTTGATAAATATAAAGTACAAAATACTTAAGAGAATCTTATGTTATGATTAAAAAGTAGTATTTTTTTAATTCTACAAACAAAATATTAAGTGAATCTTAGACTTTTTTCAACATTTTTTATTGAAAAATATTAAAAGTAAAAATAACATATCAAAATTCTTAATAAAATTTTGTTTGTTAACATCACTGTTGTTAATATCCTAAAAATATAAAAATTATTCTATCAAACAAAGTAAAAGTCTTAATATAACCAAAAGCAAGATAAATAAAATCTAACGAAATCTCATTTTTTTAATTTTTTTTTTTGGTAAATTCCCTTTATGTGATATGAGAGGGCATTTAATTTTATTTAAGATGATTATATCTAAGAGAATTTTAAATTTCTGTTACACAAAGACATATTATTCATATACAACATAATACTTTTTAGTTAGACGTACAAAGATATTAAAAAAAAACTTATCCATTTTTCAAATTTCTTTTCAAAAAATAATAAAATAAATTTAATAAATTTAAAAAACAAAAATAATTTTTTATGAATAAATCATTATTTTTTTTCTTTTTCATAGAATATCATTTTATGTTGTAGGCAACTAAGGAGAATCTTGGTTCCTAACATAACAACTATCAATGTTTCACAAAATAATAAAAGTATTATTTTGCAACACTTAACTCAATGTAAAAGTGTTTAAAAAATCAAAAATAAGATTAAGTTATTTAGTGGAATCTAATTGTGGTAATTGCAAAACTTAGGTTATTAAGAAAAATATAATATTAGGAAAAAAAAATTTATATGATATCCTATATTTATATGAGAATGACGTAAAAAAAGTTTTCATTTTTGGGACCATTTAATTTGTTTAGTTTAGAATGACAATTTTAGTGAATTTTCATTGTAAAACAATACCATAATTCATGTACATGAGAACCTCTTAACAGAATCTTAAAATTTTAACACGGATATATTGCTATAAATTAATACAATTTTTATTAGCTTGGCGTACAAAAAAAATTAAGAGAATCTTATTCATTTTTCAACATGTGTAAAATTTATTAGCTTGGCGTACGAAAAAATTAAGAGAATCTTAACCATTTTTCAATGTGTATTATTAAAGTAAGAAAAAATTAAGATAATATTCGCTATTTTTCAATGTGTATCATTAAAATAGAGCTAAAAGTGAAAATAATACATTAAAACACTTAATAGAAAATTTTTATACACCAAATGACAAGATACATGGGAAGGGTATTGACATACATCATATCATAGAAAATTCTTTGTAGAATCCACTTATGCCTTATGTCCACTGTCATATCTTTGTAAATCCTTCACCTTGTTCAATTTACTAACATATTTCAATATAACTGTAAATCATTTTTATTGATTTCTTTCACATTCATTTGTACTTAAACATTACATTTTTATGGAACTTTAGAAACATCAAGATAATTATCACAAAGTAAAAAATGGCTCAAGTAATTTTTTACATTAAAACAGAAACAATAACTGTGACATGACTGCAATACGGTCATTGAAAACCAAACTAACACTAAGACATTCAGGGGCCTGCCTTAGTTACCAGATTCTTCGGATTGATAATAATATCCCATGCCAATTTCTTGCAACATGTTCAGACCATGTATGCTCGGTTGTATTTTGCCTAGGAGTTCTGAAAAGCCATCAGCTTGTTCACACCCATCAACTTAGGTTTCTTCTTTGGTTGTGTTGTTTCGGACTCCTTTGTAGAACCTTGAACAGTAGCTTAACATAGTACTGGAACACTTAAGAAAATCTTATTGTAATTTCACAAAAAATACTTTTAACACATAAATAAAATATGATTCAAATCTGTGAATTCATATCATGAAAATACCTATTGAACACTTGGTCAGTAGAGTGATCAATCAAGAATACATAATGGATTAGAAACATGCATCCAACTATTACAAAGTAAAAAATGACTCAATTAGCTATCTGCATTAAACCATAAACAAAAACTAGGGCATCATTACAATACGACCATTTAGACCAAACTAACAACCAGACATTCAAGATCCTGTTAGGTACTAGATTCTTCTGATTAATAATCATATACCCTATCAATTTCATGCAACCCATTTAGACCATGTATGCTGGATTCTTTTTTTTTTTTTTGCAAGAGAGTTCTAAAGCGTCATCACCCCGTCTACACCTATCAGCTTAGGTTTCTTCTTTGGCTGCCTTGTTTCAAACAACTTAGTGGAATTTTTAAAATTAACTTAACATAACACTGGAACACTTAGTAGAACACTACTGTAATTTTACAAAAAAGTCAATGATAATAAATAAAATGTGATTCAAATATATAAATTGATATTAGTAAATCATGGAAATACCTAAAGGAACACTTAGTCTGCAGAACCATTATATATACATGATACGTGATACTTTTTTAAAAAATTAACCATTGGTTTTAATATGATCCTTGATGTTTCTTGGAATATAAGCTAATATCTTTGACATTTACCTCAAATGTGCATTCTTCATCGTTCTTGTATTCTTTATCTATATGCAAATGCTTTTTATTATTTTAGATACAATAGCATCTTTGTCGTATTCCTGAAAAAGCCAAAAGAATATTAAATATTTTATTAATTAAAGAATCATATCAATCTAAAAACATATTACACGAAACTTACACTTACAGTATCTTTAGGTGACACTGTCTTCACATCTGCTTCGGGTTTCGAATCCATATGAAACCCGTGATATAACCACCGGATTCTGATAAGTGTTCTGAAGTAGTTGTATCAGTATTAATAGTTATCTGTATAACTTACAGCTGAACTATTTTGAGGCGATGATGTCTTCAGATGTGCTTCAAGTCATTTGTCCACATGTAGCCTGCAATAGAACGAACTGATTCTTATTAGTGTTCTTGAAGAACTAATAATGTCATAATTCTGCAAGTAATTAAGATCTTCTTAAACCTAGCTTCAAACAAGTTTTAGATGCGCCATATCTTTTCGTGAAAATGGTATCAAGATGTATTGTAGTATATTAGAAAGAAGTAATCAATATTAGTAGCAATTAATAATGAAAATCAAATAAGCGCTAATTAGTATGAAAGATTTTACTATCCAAAATTGTATTAATCAATCAATGTAATCAATTTATTGTCTTAAAAATTCTTTCCATAATAAGTATTATGGTAATGTATTTATACGATCTTAGACATGTATATGGACTGTTTTTTAATTTTTATAATAATTAATAATAGATGGTCAGGATTTAGTCTCCTATGTCTCTTGATAATGTTAGTCTCCCTAGAACCTCACCCACTATATATATATACACACACACACACACACACACACAAAAACACTATTATACAATAGACAGAATATTGAAAGTTTTGATTCAACGATTTTTGGTTTTCACTCATTTAATTTAATAATAAAATATAATTATTATTTTAACTAACCAATTACCTTTTTCAATTGAAATATCAAATAACTTTTTTAACTAAAAAGTTTATTTTTTCAACTTTTACTAATCATATAACATTTTTTTCCAAAAATATCATGACTAGGATACCAATTACCTTTTCCAACTAAAATATGTTACCTTTTTTAATTTTACGAACTAAAATACCTTTTTTCCAAAAATATCACGACAAGTCTATTTAATAAAATAAAATAATAATATTATAAATATTAATAAATAACCAATTACCTTTTTTAGCTAAAACACACTAGCAAGTTTATATAATAAAATAGAATAATATTATTATAATTATTAATAACTAACTACTTAGCTTTTTGAACTTAAAACACCAACTATTCCTCTTTTATTAGTCTAATTCCTAAGGTCCAACTGCCAAGGTTGATCAAAGACTTTAGGCCAATAAGTCTGATCAATTGTTCTTTGAAAATCGTGTCCAAAATTCTAACCAATAGAATGTTGAGTGTGATGGATAAATTGATTAGTCCTAATCAAACTGGATTCATTAGAGGGAGACAAATTTCAGAGGGTATTCTCATCACAAATGAGGTGGTTCATTCAATTAAATCAGATGGGATTAAGGGTCTAATCCTAAAATTAGATTTTGAGAAAGCCTTCGATTCTGTAGATTGGGACCTCTTGTTTGATGCCCTGTCTGGGATGGGATTTTGTGACGAATGGATTTTTTGGTTCAAGTCTTTATTTTCCTCAATGAAGGCCTTAATTTTGGTTAATGGATCTCCAACTGAAGAGTTCAAACTGGAAAGGGGATTGAGGCAAGGTGATCCACTATCTCCTTCTCTATTTAATATAGTTGGGGAAGTCTTCCACTTATTAATTGTGAATGCCAAGAGCAGAGGTTTAATTGAAGGAATTAAGTTGAGGAATCACATGGAAAGTATTTTCCATCTACAGTTTGCTGATGACACCATCATTTTCCCAAAATCAGGACTTGATAACATTATAAATGTGAAGAGGTTGCTTCAATGTTTTCAATTACTGTCAGGTTTAAAGATTAATTTTGGGAAAAGCTCATTATATGGATGGAATGAACCTGAACTACAATCATGGTCAGACCTATTAGGGTGCAGGATAGGGGAAATGCCAATACGCTACTTAGGAGCTTCCATAGGAACTAATCTTAGAAGGAAGGTGTTTTTGAAACCTTTATTGCAGAAATTTGAATCAAAACTGGCAAATTGGAAGAAGAATTCTCTAAACCAAGAAGGGAGAAAGGTTTTGATTAAGGCGTGCTTAAACAGCTTACCAATATATTAGTTTCAGCTGTATCGAGTGCCTAAGAATATAATGATCCAAATGGACAGTGTTAGGTCTCAAATATACTGTAGAGGGGGGGTGAATACATTATAAAACAATCAAATCGAAAATAAACAAGTAAAATGATGAACAATTTTTATATTGATGAATAAAAACTGTTACAGTAATATAAAGTACTCTCTCAAAAAATGTTCAAGTATTCTTGAGAGCTGCTAGGTTACACAAAATGATTAAGCAATAATCGACCCATAAAGTGTTAACGTAATATGTGTTTATATATACACAGTTACACAATCAATTACTACTGATATGATTACATAAGAATGACTAGATACAGATCATATCTAATAATTGATTGCTTCTTTCCATAAGTTGAGTAACCGGCAAATCCTTGCAATCTTTAAGATCTTCAATCAGATAAATCAGTGCATGATTTACAGCTTCCATAGAGTCTGACAGTAAATACTGATAATAAACACTGATATCAAATACTGATATCAATCTGTCAAACGCTGATGAAAAACTCTGATTTTCCTAAGTGCTAAACACTGATCATCAAATTGTCTAACAATCTCCCCCAACTTGTACATTTGAACATAAGAACAAGTTTAAGAATTTGATGATGACAAAACAGAAATCTAAATGCAAGAATGAAATTTTATTACAACTCAAACATATGAAAAATCAGAGTTTATTCTACAATCCTGCTATATCCAGTTGCTTCAGAAAAGAATTTCTTTACAAGATTTTCTTCTGTAATGTTCAAGTACATCTCCAGCTTGATTCTGAGATCCTTAAGCTTTGGAGTAAAATCATCAATCTGATAGATAGCTGCCCTTAGGTCTGGAACCTTTGCTCTGCTCATGTGAAGATCATCTAGCTGGATAACTCCAATGTCTTTACCATCTGGATTGAATGTGACAACATCCATACCCAACAGCTTAGTAATCTGAGCTCCTCCTCTTGGCATATCAACTATTGTACCATCATGAAGTTCATATTTAGGAACAACTGGATAAGCTGTCTTGTAAGAAATACCTATTTGCTTGATTTGAATCTGCTTCTTAATAAAGTCTGATCATCTGGCAGTAGCAAAGTTTATGATCTTCAGTAGATACTGAATGTAGTACAGCTCCTTCCAGAATTTAATCAGCAGATTCTCCTCAGATACTCTCAGTCTCTTACCAGTAGATAAAAAATATAACAGCTTTTCCTTAGGTGTGTTCCCATCAAAGTGATCAAGAAGAAGAAAGACAGATATCACCTTATGCAAGTGCTTCAGCTGAATTTCTTCACCTAGGACATCAGTAAGGGATGTACGATCTTTAATGCTAAGAGCATCTCCTTGATAAACTCTTTCACCTTTCACACCAAGACTTTCTCTAGTGTTGGGTTGTCTTGCTAACACCTTTCCACTGAAGTCCTTCTTCCATAACTCCTCCTTCTTTGGCTGTGGCACTATTTTAGTCTTCCATAGAAGTTTTCTCTTCTCAGCAGTAGATAACTGTGAGAGATCATGATTTGCAGAATTAGTGTTTACCTCACCTTCATCAGTATTAAGAATATCATCAGGATTTGCTACTTCAGAATTAAGAACTTGTGCTTCAGGATCAACTTGAGCAGTGTCAGAGGTTGATAAGAGTTGTTCAACAGTTTTTAAGTCTTCAACATGAGTAGTATCAGTGGTTGAAGCTCCCTTAAGCTTCTCTTCACAATCAGCACCTTTAATTAGTCTTCTTCTTTTCTTGCTGACTTGAAAATGAGCTTCATCTATTTCTTCTTCTTCTCTGACACCCTCATCTGCTCCAATCCAATCAGTATCGGGATTTTGAAATTTTGGATCTACATAAACTGGAACAGGTTTGGGTTAAGGTGGTTCATCAATCTTCTGTTTCCCCTCATCTCTCCTATCTGCTTGTAGAACAGCCTAAGATCTTGTAACAGATCTGTCAGAGTTTGCAGCTTCATTAATCATAATGCCTTTCTTCCTTGGCTTTTGTGTCCTTTTCTTCTTTGGAGAGTTGGTTATGGCTCTAGCAGCATCAGTGTTTGAACTTGACTTCGGAAGTGCAAAATCAGCTTCCATATGCTTGATCTGTTCTAGATCCGTACCATCTTCCTGGAGAAGTCTTCTAGCTACAGCTTCATCAACATCTATGATTTTCTGATCCCTGTAGTAGAGAGTAGTTGATTTACCTTCTATTTTCCATTGTCTGCATAAACTAACTAGCTTCAGTTCCAGCTTCAATCACCCTATCATCCTGGACTTTATCAGCATTTGTTACCATCAGAGTTTGTTTTTTAGTTCTGACTTGAGTAGTAACAGTAGTCAGCTTATGTGTTGTAGTTAGAGTCCTTCCTCTTCCTCTACCACCAACACCACCACCTCTAGTCTTCACAGACTTACTAGCTCCAGCACCACTTCCACTTGCACCATCTTTAGCTATTCCCTTATAGCTCCTGAGTGAATTTCCACCCTTGTTTCCTCCACCAGCAGCATCAATATCATCATCCTCTTGATTACCCTTGATAAAAAGGGTGCATTATATTTGATAACTTTCTCCCCCTTTTTGTCATCAGCAATGAAGAAGGATAAGAGAAGTTCTATGAAATTTTGCAAAGAAGTGAGCTGTTTAGACATAGCATCCTGCTTTTGCTCAATTGATGTCTGCCTCTCAGTAATTGGCTTTAAAGCTTTCTTCATTGCAAGGTCTTGCTTAGATTTAACATCATCCAAGCCTGAGCTTTCCAACTTCATCCTTGGTCTCCAGATGATCATCATAAAGATATTTTATCATTATTTTAGATGCCTTAAGATGTGAGAGGAGTGATGGATCTTTGATAGATTGTTCAGCTGTCTGCAAATGATCATGAACAGCCTTATGATTGAAAGATTGACCAGTATCCCTCCACTTTGAATTCCACTCATCAGATTTATTCTTCTCAGTTAAGGCCCTGGAGAGTTTTCTTTGCTGCTCCCTCTTCTCTTCATCTGTCATGTCTTCAGGAAAGATTATTTCATTCAAGTCTTCACTTGAATAAAGTTGGACATTTATAGACCCAGACAGGGAGTGTGCATCATCAGAAGCATCATGTGCCACTTCATCTTCAGCATCAGGATTTTGTAGGATTTGCCTGTGCCACTTCTTCTACAGCATCAGGAATTGTTGTTCCAAAATCAAGTTCCATTGTGTGTGAGCCTATCTCAGACTCCACATCATCAGCTTCTACAATATCAGCTTTTGTTACCCCTTCTTCTTCAGCAACAGCAGGTCTAAGAACCTGAGCTATCAAGTCTTCAGCAACAACAGCAGCATCTTTCCCTGCTAACAGTGCATCTTCATCTACTGCAACTGTAGCTTCAGTAATTGTTGGAGAATTGGGAAGAGCTGGATGTGTTGGACTTGCTGCAGTATTAATGAAGATTCCCATTACTACATACTCTTGTGTTGTCATAGAAGGAAAACAAAACGAGTTAAACTGTAAAGAAGCATCAGTAGTTATACTTGCAAGAATATTAGTCTCTAGTGCATCAGAGTTTAAATGTGAATCCTGAATAGTCTGAGCATCAGAGCCTGTTGCAAAATCACTCTGAGCACCTGCATATGAAAACAAGTAAAACTTAATCTCTATATTCTTTTAAAGTGGTCTCACCACTCCTCACTTCCCTCATCTCATGACTTTCAATAGTCAGAGTTTACTCACTTGAGCTACTAAGCTCATTCTCTCATCTACCTCTCTTTGCCAGGTCAGGAGCCTGCCTTTCTTAAAAAAAATTCTGTTTTTCACTTAATCTTTTCTCACAACTCGCAGAAAAGCTCAAAAAATTATGTCCTACAGAAATAAGAGGTGGCTAAGAAGAGTAGACTTTAGTCACATGAACAGAGGTACCCACATAGTGGACTGTTCATGATCATTCATCAGTAATTAAGAGAATATAAAGAAAATAGATAAATTCTGATACTACTATATCAGTATATGTAAATGCTGATAAGAGATCAGAGTTTATACCTTGAGCAGTTTCAGTTGGAGCAGCTTCATCTGCAACCAATGATACAGGGTCAACTGGAAGAGCTTCAGAGATGGTGACTTTGGCAGCTCCTTCCACAGTAGAATGTACTATTCCTGTCTAGTACCAGTGTTGATGTTTGCCCTTTGTCTGCTTCATCATTTGTTGATGTAGGTTCTTGTAGGACAGGAAGTCCTGAGAGTGATGTATCCCTTTGAGACACAGGTTCTTATGGCTTTCCTTCCTCATCTGAAGATTGATCTTCAAGAATATCTGACAACTTGATGCAAGCTACTTTCTTTGACCTGGGCTTGAGTTTTGTTGTGTGTAGATCAACATCAGCAGTTAAGTCTCCCATATCAGCAGTTATTGTGATGTCTTCTTCAACCCTTTGAGCTGAAGGTTCTTGTGTGACTGGATCAATTGTGGCTGCTGCACCACTTTGAGATGCAGGTTCTTGTGGGCCTGATCCCTGTTGATAATGGTGTGGCTTAAACACCCTTCTAGCTCTTGCCCTCTCAATCTCTGACAGTGTGCTTCTTGTTTGTCTTCTCTTCTCAGGTGGTGAATTATCAGAGTTTGGCACAGCACTTTCCTTTGTGCTGGAACCTGCGAAGATGTCAGAAATCTTTTGCTGATGCAGTTCAGCTGTTTTAAATAGCCTCTTTTTCCTAGGCTTAGAAGAACTCTGGTCAGGATGACCACCAGCTGCTGCAACTTCATCAGTCTTTAGCTTTTGAATCTTGATGACAAGACAGCACTGTCTTCATCATCAGTTTCTTCATCAACTAACCTTCTCTTGGGCTGAGTGCCCTGAGTCCCACCTTGTGACCCCTTTATGCTATCAGTGTTTGGTGGCTCCTAAGAATTCCTCAGTCCTGAGTGCTGGGAAGCATCAAACTCTGCTAACTTCTTCTGTTTTACAACAGATGCCTTTTGGGAGGCACCTGAGGTGTGTTCTATTTAGTGTGTTTGGGTGGTGGAGCTGGGGTTAGCTGCAGGGGGTTGCCTTGTGGCTTCCTGCAGCATAGCTCCTTGCAAATTTTGTAGACCATACACAGTAGGCATGACTGCAATTAGCACCTGCCTGACCTATGCAGGCACCCTAAATGGAGGCACTATGGCCTTCTTACCATCCCTGCTGATAAGGTTTTTAAAAGCCCTTTCATTTAACTTAAAAAAATCTACTCTATCAGCAGTATTTATCTCTACATTAGAAAAGTAATAAGAAAATAAAATCTGACAAAACCTGGCATAATAGACTGCATTCCTATTAGCAGTTAGCCTATCACCTATAAACTTCAGTAAAACAGTACCAAAATCATTCTGTGAGTCAAAGATAAGAAAATACCCAATTTGTTGACTCATCTGAGGAAGAGCATCAAAGTTTGTACACTTGTTTGAGAAGGCCCTTGTGATGCAGTCGAAGTAGAAGTTCCACTCCTTCCTTAATCCAGGCCATTTCACACTACAAGAAAAAGGTTAATAGACATCAGTTCAGAACCAATGTCTAAAATTTTCAAAACCGATGTCTTGGTGGGTGTAGAGAAAAATCCTTATTTTCCACATTGGTTGTGAATTGATATGAAAGACCATGTAATACATCATTTTTAGTTAAGTACCTGATGTCCAATGTTTAAAAATAACATCATTCTTGAAGCAAGAAACGATGTTTATTTGTCTATACAATAACGATTCTTTAAAAATAAACGATGTGTTTGACATACTAAGACATCGGTCCATGACTGAAACTATTATACATGTATATATATATGCACTAAAAAAGACCCAAAATAAAACAAGCATAATCAATCACACATAAATAACTAAAAATTTTAATTTCATTATTAATCTAATACAAAGGATTCCAAATTTCCAATACAACACAATGATAAAATTCAAAACATAACTCTTAAATCTACAACATTATCAAGTCAAAATGAAATTCACTTACAAGTCTTCTTGAATCAGAATTTTGATATCATATAATTTCCAAACGCAACACATCAAGAGCTGAATTGTTGGCCTGACAACCTGATGTTATAGCAACAGGATTTTAAGTTTAGGCACTACCGCAGTTGCACAAACATTTGTGGTGGTTTTAAAAGTCTATGCAAAAGATTAAGTGATGGCTGATCCTCTACCTTATCTATCTCAGCTACAGTTATAGACAGGTTATTCCCACAAACTGTGGCACCAAAATGCACAGAAGTTAAATAAGAAGAACCATCAGTAGTGACGACTGCAGAGCTGCAAGGAAGAGACACACAGATTGTGAGCATTTTACACAAATTCATAATATATTTCTTATTTTTAACCGAGGGTTGATAAACAACTCAAACAATGCATTTTTAAATATGAAGCAATCACACACATATCACCTCACAACAAATGGTAATTTATGCTTCAAATCCTTTACGGATTCAGATGTCAACACTCCCTCTCGAACTCGACTGGGTCCATTTTCATTTACTAGGGCAGAGCTTCGAATACCACAAGCATCTAACATAACACATGAATAATAAATCTCAAGTAAATTTTTTTCCAAGAAAGTAATAAATGTAAAAAAAAAAAATCAAAGTTATGTTAATGAATATCTAATATATGACTCGAGGATAATATGTTTAATCATATAGAAAATGTAATAACATGCTTAAACAGACAAGTCCAAAAAATATATTATGTAAGTGGAGGATAATAGGACTAATATTCACTAGACTATACAATACTACAATAATTTGTTTTTAGTCATATAATCTAAAGAATTTCTAAATTAAAGTGAATCTATATTTATGTATAATGTTGTAACCTTAGAATAACAGAGTAACTTATACTATTAGTCCACACACACTTGTGTATGTAAATTTTATTTCCTAAATTAAAGCTTAGGAAAGAAACATGCCTTCCAAGCCAGTGAAACCCCAAGAAGCTAAGCCATCAAACTGCTAAAAACCAACATAATAAACACACAAATGTAACTAAAGATCCTTCTTTAACATCCAAGAATATATATGAATTTAAAGTTACAAGACACTATCATATCTATGAATATGTATATATATACATATACACATACACACACATATATATATATATATA
>PHNY01300371.1:14175-28390 GCA_003724115.2 Anethum foeniculum
TTAGAAAATCAGTTACTAATTAGAGTATATTCAAGCTAAGTATCACAAATTGACCGATTGAAACTTCATCTACACCTAATTAACACCAATCGATCGATTTAACTGAAAGCAAAATCTAGGGTTCGAGCTAATTAGGTTTTGAATTAAGGATTTTGACTTAGGGTTCTAGGTTGAGGGAGAGATGTGGGTGTAGACTGGTCGATGAAACCTGGAGATTGGTTCAGGGGTTTTGTTTATCACGAGGTTTAGTCGAGTGAATCAAGAGAGAGAGGTTTAATTCGAGAGAAAGAGTAGAATGACTGGAGAGGTTTTGGGAGGTGGGGGAATAAAAAATTGTAATGGGGAATTGTTTTAATTAGTAAGGGGTAAAATCTTTCCGCATTTTTTTTGTTTTTTAAAAAGTAGTTCAGACGTCGGTTTTAAGTACAACGGATGTCTAAACACCACTTTTACATCACTTCTCAAAATGTCGATGTTAAAAATGCCTTTAACATCGGTGACAAATGGAACCGATGTTAAAGAGGTGATGTCTATTAACCTTTTTCTTGTAGTGTCAATTGACCCATCTTCTCCAGAGGTCCAGAATAACCAATGAAAATGAAGAAATCCCTCATAGGTGAGTCACCAGTGTATATGGTGTAGCTGTCATGATTGGGTAGACGAAGAGTAGCACGAACAGTTGTGGGAGTCACAACTTTCCCTTCATCTCCATGAGAAAAGATGACACTAGGTGTCCCATTCTCACCTCCATCATCAGAGTTTGCAGATCTCCAGAATTCGAGAACCTGTCTTCCAGAAATCACTGGTAGGTTTGTAAGAGCAAAATCCACCTCACTCGACTTAAGAATGTCTTGAATAATGTGGAAATCAGCATCTATTCCATCATTATCAAGGATGCCTGCATAATTATTGGTGATAAACTCTTCCCCATCGAAAACAAAAGCTTTGGCTGCCATTGATTTTGTTGAATTGAAAAAAATTGAGATATAGGGTTTCAGAGTTTAGAGAGTTCGAACACGGGAAAAGAGAGAGAGAATAGAGAGAATAGAGACAGTTTTTGTAAAAGTGAATATGAATAAAATTTGAAAATCACTTTAATTTACTTCTCTCTTACCTTCACTGAACATGGGCACATGGGCTTGAACAACTGTCATCATATAAACGGCTGTAGTATAATTAGTGGAGCGGATATATAGGTAATTATTAAACGTGCACAATTAAACAAACTGATTACCCATTTCTTCACACAACATATGAATCGTTTATGCAAAAACCAATATAACACGTTTAATGAGTTGTCCAACTATAAATCATTACCTTATTCATCTTTAAAAAGATAAATAAATTCAAATACTGAATTTAAAATAAAATCTGATGACCATCAGTATTTGACCGTTGACCCATATCAGTGTTTACAAACACTGATATAACAAAAACTGCTGAGTTTAGTAAATAGTTTCTAATGAACATGGTATCAGTATTTAACACAGTTTCATAAATACTTATGAAAAGATACCAACTCTGAGTTAGAGTTGCCTTAGACCTTTGCAGCTATTCTTCAGTGTTTGAGAAATGACCAGTTATCATTCCCAATTCATTCTCCAGTCTTGTAAAGGTAGCTTCACTCAATGGTTTGGTCAATATATCTGCTAATTGTTTGTCTATAGGCACAAAGTGCAATTCCACTGTTCTTTCTATTACATGCTCTCTATTGAAATGATATCTAATGCTGATGTGCTTTGTCATTGAGTGTTGAATTGGATTTCCTGTCATTGCAATAGCACTTTGATTATCACAATATATGGGAATTTTAGAATATTCTAACCCATAATCCAGCAATTAATTCTTCATCCAAAGAATCTGAGCACAACAGCTTCCTGCAACAATGTATTCAGCTTCTGCAGTGGAAGTAAAAATTGATTTCTGTTTCTTGCTAAACCAAGAAACTAACACGCCTCCAAGAAATTGGCAGCTTCCACTAGTGCCTTTTCTGTCTATTTTGCATCCTGCAAAATCAGCATATGAGTAACCTATTAGCTTGAAGTCTGAGTCTCTAGGATACCATAATCCCATATTCATTGTTTCCTTAAGATATTTGAAAATTCTCTTCACAACTATTAGATGAAGTTCCCTTGGATCATCTTGAAATCTTGCACAAAGACAGGTAGCATACATGATATCTGGTCTACTTGCAGTTAGATAGAGTAGTGAGCCAATCATCCCCCTATAACTGGTTATATCTACTGATGCTCCAGAGTTTAAGTCCATTTTTATGGTTGTGGCCATTGGAGTACTTGCAGTTGAGCTATCTTGCATTCCAAATCTTTTAAGCAAATTTTTGGTGTATTTAGCTTGATTGATAAAAATGCCTTCATCAGTCTGTTTGACTTGTAATCCCAAAAAATTACTCATTTCCCCCATCATACTCATTTGATATCTTGACTGCATAAGCTTTGAAAACTTTTGACAAATTTTATCATTAGTAGAACCAAAAATGATATCATCAACATATATTTGAACTAATAACAGTTCCTTACCATGATTTAGATAAAAGAGAGTTTTATCTATTGTACCTATTTTGAAACCACTTTCCACTAAAAATTGAGCAAGTGTTTCATACCATGCTCTAGGAGCCTGTTTCAGTCCATAGAGTGCTTTATCCAATCTTTAGACATGATTTGGATATTTTGGATCAATAAACCCTGGAGGTTGTTCAACATAAAATTCCTCATTAAGTTCACCATTAAGAAAAACACTCTTTACATCCATTTGAAAGACTTTAAACTTTATGTGAGCAGCATAGGCCAAAAAGATTCTAATGGCCTCTAGTTTTGCAACACGAGCAAATGTCGCATCATAGTCAATGCCTTCCTGCTGAGAATACCCCTTTGCAACTAACCTTGCTTTATTCCTTGTAACAATGCCCTCACTATCAGTTTTGTTTCTGAAACCCCACTTAGTACCAACAATAAATATGTTCATTGGTCTTGGTACCAGTGTCCATACTTTGTTTCTTTCAAATTCATTTAACTCCTCTTGCATTGTTGTGATCCAGTCAGCATCTTGAAGAGCTTCATCCACTTTCTTAGGTTCATTCAAAGATAGAAATGAATGATAGAGACACTCATTTTTAGTTTCAGTTCTTCTAGTCTGTACACCTTTATCAGGATCTCCAACAATTAAGTCAGGTGTATGTGAATTAGTCAATTTCCTAGCTTTAGGAAGCCGACTTCTTGAACTGGAAGTTTCTTCATGATCCATTATGTCTCCTTGTTGATTTTCAAAAGTACCTTCAGTATTTTATGATGCTCCCCCTGAACCAGTGCTTCCATGACTATCAGAATTTATTTCATCAGTATTAGAGGAATCAGTATTTGATGAACTTCCTTCTGATGTTTCTTCTATTGAAATAGACTCTTGTGTGTGATCATGTTGCTCCCCCTCAACATGTGCTTCATCATGTGAAAGTTGAGTACCATCAATAAATATTGGTATTTCAAAGTCTGTTAGAATATCAGTATTTGCACTATCAGGATTTGCAAAAATATCAGGATTTAGCTGTTCAGCATATGGTACTTCATTTTCAAATCTCAATTGATCATGATCATCAGTATCTTCTAGACCTGTTATTTTATTGTCATCAAAAGACACATGAATTGATTCCACGATCACTTTTGTTCTAAAGTTATAAACTCTAAAAGCTTTTGTTGATAGTGGATAACCAACAAAAATCCCTTCATCAGCCTTTAGATCAAATTTTGTTAGCTGTTCTGGATGAGTTTTGAGAACAAAACACTTACAACCAAATACGTGAAAGTACTTCAAAGTTGGCTTCTTTTCCTTCACCATCTCAAATGGTGCCTTGCCATGCTTGTTGATCAATGTTGAATTTTTAGTGAAACAAACAGCTTGCACAACTTCAGCCCAAAAATAAGTTGCCAGCTTTGCTTCTTCAAGCATGGTTCTTGCAGCTTCTATGAGAGTTCTATTCTTCCTTTCTACAACTCCATTTTGTTGTGGAGTTCTAGGAGCAGAAAACTCTTGTTTGATTCCTTTTGATTTGCAGATTTCTTCCATTACAGAATTCTTGAACTTAGTGCCATTATTACTTCTCAGAATTTTCACAGTATGTTTTGATCCTTTTTCCAGTTCTCTAATATGATCAAGAAGAACAGATGAAGTTTCATCTTTTTTATGCAGAAAGTACACCCATGTATATCTTGTATACTCATCAACAATGACAAGTGCATATCTCTTCTTGGATATTGACATTACATTTACTGGACCAAAGAGATCAATATGAAGTAAGTTATATGGCTCAAGAATTGAGGACTCAGTTTTACTCTTGAAAGAAGCTTTCCTTAGTTTAGCCTTCTGACAAGCATCACAGAGACCATCAGGAGTAAACTGTGCTTTGGGCAGTCCTCTTACAAGATCTTTCTTCACCAATTCATTAATATTGTTAAAGTTCAAGTGAGAAAGTCTTTTGTGCCAATTCCAGCTTTCTTCCATTGAAGCTTTACTCAGAAAACAAATTTTTGAGCCATCAGTGTTTATAGAAAGCTTGGCTTCATAAATGTTACAATGTCTATATCCTTTCAGAGCAATTTTGCCAGTTGAAGTACTGATAATCTCACAATCATCTTCATAAAAATCCACATGATAACCTCTGTCACATATTTGACTCACACTGATCAAATTATGCTTGAGTCCTGCAACTAGAGCTACATTTTCTATGATGACATTCCCAATATTAATTTTTCCATATCCTAGAGTTTTTCCTGTATTGTCATCTCCATAAGAAACACTTGGGCCAGCTTTCTCCTTAAACTCTGATAGCAGGGATTTATTTCCAGTCATATGTCCTGAACATCCATTGTCCAAAACTAGAAAAAAAAATTCCTGTTACCCTACAATCAGTAAAGCCACTAGTTAGAATTTTTAAGTACCCAGACTTGCTTGGATCCTTTGGGATTATAAGATTTGTTAACATTTGCAGCAGAAGACTTTCTTTCAGAATTTATGGTAACAGTCTTAATATCAGGAGTTACACATGTAGAATTAACTTTATTAATTTTCAAATAGGATTTCAGTGCATAATAATTATAATACAAACTGTGATACTCTTTACATGTGTAAATGGAATGCCAAATACTACCATAATGAAAACATGGATTTTGTGGCATATATCTAACTGGCCCTTTCCTAAACTCTGATTTAGGTGTAACAGTTGTGATATTCTTATTCTTCCTGCAATTCACAGAGATATGATTACTACTGCCACAGTTAAAACAAGCCTTTCTAGGAGCATTAGGAATTGGTCTGTAATTATTCTCCTTATTTATTCTTTCCTTTCCATTCCTATTCTTCCTAGGCTGTGTTTCCTTGTTTATCATTGTGATCTCTTTCAACTTATGCTTTAGTTGCTTCTGAGACATTAAACCAATGTTTATTGTCTTATCTTTTACCTGTGTAGAGCTATCAGTATTTAAGATAGGCTTAGTTCCTGATGTTAATCCTCTCTCATTTACTGATTTCACATTATCAGTATTTAAGTTAAACTTAACAGGTGCAAGCATAGACCTATCTCTTTTTATAACTCTAACAGGAGTTATCGGTTTCTTAGTCTCAGCTTCATTTTCTTTAGGTTTCACATAACCTAATCCTGATTTCCAACAACCATTTTCAAGAATTTCCAGAGTTGTTCTTCCTGACTTTGTCCAAGTCCTGATAACTTCTCTTTCTTTTGCTAGTTCTTTTTCTAGTTAAGCATGCTTTTTAAGTAATTCCTGTTTAACATAAATAGCATCATCTCTTTCTTTTTGAACTTCTAGCATAAAGATTAACTCTGCTTCTGGGTGATCATTCCTTTTCTTAAGATCTTCATTTTCAATCTTAATTCTTTCATTTTCTAGTGTTTGATCCCTAAAGCTAACATGCATACATTTGAAAAAATTTCTCAACTCAGAAATATCATCAGTATCAAAAGCAAGAGTTGTTTGAGGTACCTTTTGTTCCAGAGGTGCAGAATCATCAGTGTTTGCTACTAGTGCATAATTGACTTCTTTATCAGTATCTGAAGAATCAGCCCATTCTGTCTTATTTGTGATGAGAGCTTTACTCCTTTCAGTTTTAGGCTTTCTGCATTCAGTTGTAAAATGCCCTATTCCATAACAGTTGTAGCAATTAATCTTTGACTTGTCAAATTTTGCAGACTTTGACTCTTTTCCCTCCTTATTACTGAAATATCTTTTTGTCAGAAGATGAGCTTATGTAAGAAAATTTCTTTTCTTTTCTGAAGCCTTTGTACCCCATTTTCTTGAAACTTTTTACCATCAAAGCTGCTAGTTGCATCATCTCTTCATCATCTGTATCTCCATCAGTATCTGTGGAGATATCAGTATTTGAGTCATCATTAGTATTTGATGACTCAGTATCGGACTTTACAACCATTGCCTTTCCTTTAGAATGGCTTTTTCTCACAGCTTTCTCTTTTGATACTTTCTCTTCAACTTTCAAGGCAACAGACCTTGATTTGCTTTCCTTTCTTTTGCTCCTTTGTTCCATCTCAAGTTCATGAGTTTTGAGCATACCATAGATTTCTTCAAGAGACATCTTATCAAGATCATAGTTGTCTCTTACGGTTCTTGATTTGAGATCCCACTTCTCAGGTAGTGCAAGAAGAAACTTCATATTAGAATCCTCAAGATCATACTCCTTATCAACCAAAGATAAATCATTCAGCAGTTTCAGAAATCTGTCATAGATCTCTGTCAGTGATTCATCTGACCTTGAATCAAAGTGATCATACTCCTGTGTGAGTATAGTTCTTCTGTTCTTTTTGATAGCCTTAGTCCCTTGACACTTTACCTTCAAAGCATCCCAAATCTCCTTTACTGTTTTGAATCTAATCACCCTATTGGACATAACATTATCAAGACTGCTATGTAGAAGATGTCTCACCTTTGCATCTTTCATTATTGAAGATTTTTCCTCAGGAGTGTAATCTTTCTTCTCCTTAGGAATAACCTTTTGTGGTGCATCTTCAACAACAACAAAGAGCTTTGTTGGTTCATGTGGTCCATCAAAGATCCTGTCAAGGTATCCAGGATCTGTGGCCTCCAAAAACATAGCCATCTTCACTTTCCAAGTGGGATATTCACTTGACTTTAGCATAAGAACCCTAATAGCCTCATATCTACTAATATTGTTCCCAGAGGATTGGTTATTTGAATTCTTTTCAGACATGATTGTTTTTGTTGGATCTTAATTGTAAGTATGTTAAAAGATATGCTCTGATACCAATTTTTAGGTCTCAAATATACTGTAGAGGGGGTGAATACAGTATAAAACAATCATATCGAAAATAAACAAGTAAAATGATGAACAGTTTTTATATTGATGAATAAAAACTGTTACAGTAATTTAAAGTACTCTCTCAAAGAATGTTCAAGTATTCTTGAGAGCTGCTAGGTTACACAAAATGATTAAGCAATAATCGACACATAAAGTGTTAACCTAATCTGTGATTATATATACACAGTTACACAATCAATTACTACTAATATGATTACATAAGAATGACTAGATACAGATCATATCTAATAATTGATTGCCTCTTTCCATAAGTTGAGTAACCGACATATCCTTACAATCTTCAAGATCTTCAATAAGATAAATCATTGCATGATTTACTGCTTCCATAGAGTCTGACAGTAAACACTGATAATAAATACTGATATCATATACTGATATCAAATACTGATATCAATCTGTCGAACGCTGATGATAAACTCTGATTTGCCTAACTGCTAAACACTGATCATCAAATTATCTAACAGACAGAAAAAGAAGACAGTTCTTTTGGGGGGATAAAATAAATAATGGAGTCAGGGAAAATAAACTTCATTTAGTAAATTGGAGTAAAATTTGTAAACCCCCACACAAGGGATGTTTAGGGCTGGATAACCTTTTAACTAGGAATACCTCACTATTGTTTAAATGGTGGTGAAAATGGTTCTCAGAAAGAAATGGCTATTGGTGGAAGGTTATTCAGCAAAAATACCAACTTCACAGTCATCAAGGTTTAAATCAATGTGGAGGCCTCATAAATATGTCCTATATCATTAAAGATATATGTACTCCTCATAACATGCAACAATGGTCTTCAGCATTTAGTGAACAAGCACCCAGGTGGATAGTAGGGAATGGTGAAAAGATTTTATTCTGAGAAGATGGTTGGCTTGATGGAATATCACTAGCTGAAAACTATCCAAGAAAGTACTCAATTTCTAAGTTGAAATTTTGTAGTGTAAAGGTGGTGATCAATATGTGGTCAAAGTTAACTCTTCCAAGATGGACAAGAGAACTAAAAGCTTGGGAATCTGATATAAAGGTGGAAATTTCCAATATAGTGGGAAATCTTGTTTTGAGAGATAGCAAGGACATGGTAGTCTGGAAGCAACACAATAACTTTTTCTCCACAAGGGATTGTTATAAGTATTTGGAAGGCTTGGATAATACATGGGAAATAAACTGGAAAGGAATCTGGAAATCGAAAGTGCCTCCTAAAATACAAATATTTCTCTGGAAGATGGAACATGAGGTGTTACCTACTCATGCCTTTCTGGCAGAAAGGCTACATAATAAAATAGACACTACTTGTAAAAATTACAAAGCTGGTCAAGAAACAAGTCTTCATATCTTCAGAGAATGTCAAATCTCAGTCAACTTTTGGAAAGAAGTAGTTTACTGGTGGAGCTTAGATAAAAATCAGACAGAGATATTATTGACTGGTTATATGCTAGCAAAAGGAATTTTTGCAGGTGCAAAACTTGCTCAGATTTGGAATACAACTCTGAGTGCAGCCCTATGGACAATGTGATTGGAAAGAAATGAGTTGATCTTTGAACAGAATCAGGTTCATGTGGGTATTATGTTGTAGTTATTAAAAATTAAGTCCTTCAAATGGAGCCTAGCTTGGGGGGGCTGTCAATGGATCTTCAAGAACTTTGGTCAGTCAATCCAGTGGGAGCATTCTTACTACACTATAAAAAGAGCAATGAGAAAGGTCCTATATGGTGGAACTCTGAATTCATTGGCTTTACTGATGGTGCATGGGAAAGATCTCGAGAAGGGCAAGTAAGGAGTGGAATGGGAGGTATTCTGACAGACAATTATAAGAACATCATCTTTAACTTCTCATGCAGTAGCAAAGCCCTCAATCCTTTGTTGGAAGAAAAAGAAGCAGTGTTATTTTTATTATCTCAATTTAAGTCTAGTTCCTTAAAAGGAAGCAGTCTTCAAATCTACACTGACTCGATGACTTTGGTGGACATTGCCTCAAAAAAAAAGGAGGGGTGTTTAATATTAATCCTATGGTTGAAGATATTGCTTGGTTCAATCTGGTTAATGATCATAAGTCTAAAATTTCATATGCAAGGAGGGAGTTTTTAAAAGGAGCAGATGCACTAGCCAAACTGGGCAAGGATAAAGGGGAATCAACTATTATTTGGTGCTAATTAGATTGGATTAGCCCATTGCATATTTGTTTAAGTCATGTTTAAGTGGGGTGTGCATTTTAATGGATCAATTTGGATTATTCTCTTCTCTGGAAGCCCATTCATCAGCCACTTATGGTCTCAAGAAATTGCAATTATCAGGAAATTCGAATCGTTTAGAGGAAGATATGAGTAATCATTTTGATTATTTCTATTTATACACGTTAACTGTTTTATTGGTTTTGTTGATACTAAAGCATGCATGCCTTCAGCAGACCAATAGAGTCAGTAATTACATCTTGGGAAGCCTAACCACTCTACAGTTTGCCTATAATACACCTCACATTTTTCACTTCTACTGCATCTTTAACTTAACCTATCTCTTAAGCTCTCAAAACCCTTTCATCAAATAGAGAAAAGCTGGTCATTCCCACCCACAAACTACATAAAATCAACACACATGCTGTATCCTTTAGGGAGAGGTTGGCAAATGGTAACGACTCTGGGATTGGGGTGGTCTTAAGGGATCACATGGGGTCTATTTTGAAGATGCACTCGGGGTCTATTCAAGACAGGACCAAGATAGGCAATGAACTGTGGTCTTTTGTGATAGTTTTAAGGGGAGCCTACTATGAGGATGAGAATCTTGTGATTCTTGAGACTGATAACATTGATGCAGTTAAGGAATGGGAGGACTGGAAGTGGTTTCTTGATCCCAATCATGTTGGGCTTATACAACAGTTGGAGCAGAGGAAGAAAGACCCTGGTTTGGTGTTGTAGGTGAAGGTTGTGGGCGAGTCAAATGGAGGCTGAGGAAGTACAAATGCAAGGTGTTGGTGAGATCGCGAAGCTGTATGAACAGGACGACTTGATAACTCAATACTAGAACATGACCGGTAAATAATACTACATCTACACAGAAATCAGGAAGGAATGAAGACAAGGCAAATACAAAGAATCAAAAGATTAGAAGAAGTTTTGAAGTCTACTACAAGTCACTAAAAGAAGTTCATTAACATGTTCATGCCTTAGTGAAGAATAAGGATTAAAGACTTTCAGGGTTTCAGAAGTTTTGAAGATTGAGTATAAGTGTCACTAAGAGATTTCAGTGTATTAGCATAGATTGTGTTACAGTCAGTGCTTGAAGCAAGAAAGCTGTTGCGGACTTACCAATAGGAATGCAAAAGAAAATGTGAAGATCAAGATCAGTGTTAGTCATTTGTGAACCAGACCAGTGCACTAAGCGTAACACAAAGAAAAGGATCGTTACATTTATCAAGTTGAAATATTGGTTAAGTGATTGGGATGCGAACACAAAGGATGTGTGTATGGAATGTAATGTATAAGAGTCAAAATGAAAGGTTGAAGATTTGATTAAGTACAGGCAACGGTAGTGCTGGGGTGAGAGATTTCTAAACTATAGTGCAAGAAATGAAATATCCAATACTATAGTACAAGAAATGAAATGAGCAACGGACTTCAGTGATCAAATGGTAATTTGCCAACCTAAAACCCAAAGACCGCTCAAACCCTAATGTTTGTTTTAAGAAGAAGTTTACTTATAAACTTTAAGTTATTTATTTTATAAATTTTGAATAAATTTATTTTATAAACTTAAATTGGTTTATTTTATAAACTTTAAATAAGTTTATTTTATAAACCTAAATTAGTTTATTTTATAAATTTATATATAAATTTATATTACAAATTCTTATAAGTCTATTTTATAAACTCTAAGTAATTTATTTTATAAACATTTAATAAGTTTATTTTATAAACTTAAATTGGTTTATTTTATAAACTTTAAATAAATTTATATTATAAAGCTAAATTACTTTATTTTATAAATTTATAAATTAGTTTATTTTATAAATTTATAAATTAGTTTATTTTATAAATTCTTGAAAGTTTATTTTATGAACTTTTAATAAGTTTATCTTATAAACTTAAATTGATTTATTTTATAAACTTAAATGAGTTTATTTTGTGAACCTAAATTAGCTTATTTATAAACTTATAAATTAGTTTATTTTATAAATTCTTATAAGTTTATTTTAGAAACTTTAGTTAATTTGTATATAAACTTTAAATATGCTTATGTTATAAACTTGAGTTAGTTTATTTCATAAACTTTAAATAAGTTTATTTTATAAACTTAAGTTAGTTTATTTCATAAATATTATATAAGTTTATTTATAATTCCAACAAAGTTTAATATTTAAACCTTGCTTAAAATAATCAATTATTATACACACACCTGTATACATACACCTACAAGCCGTCACTGGAAAAACATGGAATACAACTAAGTACTACTAGAAGGAAGCACCTTGTAGGCCATGGAATACAACTAAGTACTACTAGAAGGAAGCACCTTGTAGGCGCGACCAGTAATAGCACTTAGTAGGAGGCGCGACCAAATTCTACTCTATGGCGCCATGAAAGTTTACGGTTGAATAAGTGCTAAGGCAGGTGATTGGTTTGCTACTAGTACTAAGCCCAACATGTAAACTAACTTAGAAAAATTCTAAGTGATCACATGTAGCTAAGGAAGGTGATTGGTTTGCTACTAGTACTAAGCGTAACATGTAAACTAACTTAGAAAAATTCTAAGTGATCACATGTAGGGCAACATGCTTCTGGTAGCGTCACCAACTCTACTCAGAACAAAAACTAAGTCATATGTTGCGCCTGTACTACTCCTCCTGCTCACTCTTGCGCCATCAACAAGTTTCAAGATTTTGGCTAAGTAACTTGTTCACTCTCTTGGCGCAACCAAACAACCAGCAGCAACTTTATTAGTAACTAATTAATTTACAAAGCTCTTAATCAGCCACGTAAATTAATTTATGTATTAGGTCTACACAAAGAAGCTGAAGCAAAAAAAAGTTGTTTTGTTCTTCATTTTCTCCAACGGAGCTGAGGAAAAATATACTAAGAGATACAGAGAAGACATACACACATTTTATATCCATTAAACTTCTCACCGGAGAAACGTTATAATGCCCGGTTTAAATCTTGTATATTCTTATGGGCAATTATAAACGTTATCCGGTAATTAAATCCTTAGAAAAATAATTGTAGATCTTGTATAGGATTTAATTTATTGATCTTTGTAGAAGCAAGAATACATTGTTCTTGGTAGCTGGTAAATTTATTTACCGGGTGTAGCAACCCTTCACGAATTTATATATCAAATGTATATTTCTGAAAAATATGTTTGTTAATTTTCATGTCCTAAACACTATTCATCTCAAGAACACGGATTCACGAACAGAACACTAAATTATTTATCTGCAAAAGATTCAAAAGAATTTTTTAATTTAGTAATTATCCTATTCAACCCCCCTCTACGATGTTGTGAGGTGGTGGAGATCTCGGATGGAGAGACAGATGGGGATGAAGCTGGGATGGAAAATGCAGGTGTAGAGGAGCAGATGATCGTGGCTGGAGTTGGGATGATTGGAATGGGTCAGCGTGGCTAATGCTTGTGCTTGGGAAGAAGACGAAGGGGTTCAACAAGTGGACTTTTGTTGAACCTTTGTTTTTTAAGTCCAATTTTAAGTTTTAGTTTTAATTATGGGTTATGCTAGTTGTCTTTTCTTAATTCCTTCTCTGTTCATGTCCAAGATTTGTTCTTGGATATGTCCTATGTTCTCTAAGATTTTTAAGTGTTTTATTTGACCTTGGGCCTTAGTATTTGGGGGTCCTTCCCATGGTACGTTGTATGGATTGGGCTCTTCAAAAGTTGTTGGTTCAAATTCATTTCAATCTTATCAAAAAAAAAAACTACCTTTTTCCAGCTAAAACATGTTAACCTTTCTATTTTTACAAACTAAAACACCTCATTTTCCAAAAATATCACGGTTTACCGGCATGTCTATTTAATATAATATAATAATAACATTATAATTATTAATAATAAATCAATTACCTTTTCTCAACTAAAAGTTGGACAAGTATATTTAATAAAATAGAATAATAATATTCTATTTATTAATAATTAAATAATTATCTTTTTCAGCTGAAACACATTATTTTTCTATTTTTTCTAACCAAACCCCATTCATTTCCAAAAATAACATGAGCAGTTCTATTTAATAAAATAAAATAATAAAATTATAATTATTAATCAATTATCTTTTTCAACTAAAACACATTATTAATACAATTTAAATTAATTATACAATACTAAAACTTTTAATTTAAATTAAATTAAAAAAATTATACAATATTAAAAAAACCGTGCATTGCACGGGTTTTATATTTTCTTTAATATTGTATGATTTTATTAATTTAATGTGAATTCAAATTTTAATATAATATCTTTAATTTTATTTAAATCGATAGTGCATTTTAGTTGAAAAGGAAAATCGATTTGTTATTAATAATTATAATATTTTTATTTTATTTTATTAAAATAGAATTACGTCTTTTATTAATAATTTTATTTTAATTAATAATTAATTAATTAACTTTTTTTAACTAAAATAGAATTCCATTAGTTTTTATTGGAAAAGTATTTCTTTTTTTTCCAAAAATATCACTGGCAACTATCAATTTAAATAATTATTAATAATTAACAGATTATCCGTTTCCGCACTATCAGTTTAAATAAAATAAAAATATGATATTAAAATTTTCAATTCAAATTAAATTAAAAAAATTATACAATATTGAAGAAAATCTGTGCTGCACGGTTTTTAAGATAGTAT
>PHNY01300372.1:0-14330 GCA_003724115.2 Anethum foeniculum
AGGGTTAAAATCTGTAAAACCCTGACCCAACCCAACTTAATCGGGTTTTTTAAAAATTAACCCATTCATTTTTCGATTTTGAACGGGTCGGGTTATTCGGCCTAAAAAAGGGTTGGTTTGGTTTGGGTTAGCGGGTTGAACGAGTTTATGTTCACCCCTAGTCATGGCCAAGAAATGCAAGTAAAACCAAAAAGACATATGTATATGTTTTGGTATCTATTTTCAAATATAGGAGTATGAAAGAGAGAGAGGGTGTGTGTAATTCAAAAATCATCAAATGATTTTGTAATCGATTGCTTTATGATTGACGCCTCGCTGTCTCTCCCAGTACTGCCCTCACTGTAATACCACCCCACTCGGCCCACCCCATGACCCTAGTATTTTCTTTTCAAAATTTCTACATATACCTATATATAGAAGTGTGTATTCATAATTATAAACAGGTCTGTCTCATTCATTTCATATTTTTCGTAAACAAATTGCAGCCTTTTGTTGTTTGTCAGAGGGCTAGCAAAGGGTGGGGGCTCGTTTTTCTTCTTCTAACTGCTGCAATATCTGCATGCTACTACTACACCATAATGCTACATGCATGTATATACATGTTGCTTTGGTCTATGCAATTATTTTTAGTACGTACTGTCTATATGTGTGTGTATATAAATATATATACGTATAGAGGTTGTCTGGGAATGAGGAAAATGAGAGGTGCTCGAGCTTTGAGTGCGACCATACTTCTTATTACAATCTGCCAAGCTCCCAACCTCCCTCCTCTTTCTCACTCCTCCTGTCTTTGTCTGTCCCGCATTCAAGGCGGGCTCTCTCTCTCTCTCTCTCATGTATATTTACCTAACTGGGGGAGGTGAATTGATTACTAATATCGAAGTTGTAGGAATGTTAAACTAGCATGCAGTTTTCCGGCTAATTACTATCAGCAAGAAAGAGTTATCTCCATAGTTTGTAATTGTTGCACTCCCATACAAGGAGACAATTACATCCCCTGCATATATGTAGATGTAGAGAGTCAATTTCAATTTCTAAACCATTTTTTATATAGTTAACATAAGTACTGGAAGGAGGGAGAATTGAGAAAATGAACCATATCCAACCTCTGATTAAACTTCAAAAAATATTTATATAAGTAAATCTAATTGTAGTTTTGGAAAGGGTATGTAATATGATATAGTTCTGATAGTGTAATATTTGTTCCTTAATACATTATTCTAAAAATTAATGATTTTACCCATTATTCAACCTATTAATCGTTATAAGGTGTTCTACCGATTCAATTTTAAAATTTCATTAGAGCATCTCCAAAGGGAGTAGCTAAATCTATTAGCTAAAATAGTATAAAATATATATTATCTAAAAATTAGATGAACGGTAAGGAACTGAGCTTTAGTGGTATTAGTTATAATGATTAGTTATTTTTGAAAAACAGTTTTTATTGTTAGTTTCAAATTTTCACGGTTATATTTCAACCTCTATCTTTTAATGAAAAGGGTTGTGAATAAATTATCAAAATATTAACTTTTTTATTTAATACAAGTGAAAATAAAATACATATAATTAATACAAATGTATTTAATAATATTATTGTAATATTTTAAACACGATTAAAATTAATTAAGAAACATTACTTTTATATATTATAAAATATTTTAACTAATTTTTTTATTATATTAGTTTATTAGTAATTTTGAAATATATAATGTAAATTAAAATAAAAATTTAAGTAGTTTATAAATTTGGTTAATAATGAATTTTTTCTGATTTTTGATAAAATATTTTTACACTTAACATTATAAAGTAAATTATAAAATTAAACTAGTAACCTTACTTTTATATATATATATATATATATATATATATAATTAATAAATATGAAAAATATATTTATACACCTGCAAGTTAGGGTTTCAAGGAGGAAATGAGGTGGATGATTATAGAGGACGGGAGGACATTCAACATAGCTATAATTTTTGCTACAAGTGAGCAGCATTGGAGGAGACTTTTTTTTAAGAGTAGTGCTACATGCACAAAATTTTGGTGCACAAAAAATTTACAAAATGATGTGGCATGAGGTGGGGTATTTTAATTGGTGCTATTGATGTGAATATAGGGGGCTATTCTAATCAAATTTTGACACATATGATTTTGTGCAAAAAAAATTATCCCATTTTGTGGATGAATTTTAAAGGATATGAAAAAAGGATACTGTTCATGCCACATGGACAATTTAGCTAACAGGTCTATAGTATTGGAGATGCTCTTAATCACTTCATATTTTTTATAAACTAATATAACAAGTTTAATAAATAAAAAACTATTATAAATTTTTAAATATATCCAATTAATAGTCCGATTAATCCCCGATTATCCAATTACTCACTACAACATATCTCTATGGACTAATTCATAATCACTACAAAATATTTTATCAATTATTTCTGATTCCCGTGTTCTAGAACACTTCATACTTAATATGTGAATACAAACATGTACATAGTCAGGGACAACTTCTGCTCCATGTTTTATAAAGTAGATAGAAAATGAATGATGAGACTTTTTCATTTCATAATTAATAGAACGGGCATCAAAGGTATGCAGAGAGAATAGTAGCTGCATGTTTGTACAATGTAAGTCGTCACAGAAATTGGGCCATGGTCCCCTCAACAATTGAGTTTTAGATAAGCATTTAACAGTATATGGGCCCTCTCAAAGTCTGGGTTTTATTTTGGACATTCCCCTGCATGCTTCCTCTTTGTTCATTGCAAGTCTTTCTAGAATTTAACTCCAAACATTACAGCCCTTTTGATTTGTTGGCCCGTTAATCAGAATTTGGGCTCATAAGTGAAAACCCGACTAAGAAAGTGTTATTTTATATTATTTCCTCTCTTTTTCCAAGAACTTACTAATATATTAATTTGAATCGTATAAACATTCAATTGACTCGGTTACTGTCTTTTTTTCAAAAAAAATTACAATTTTACTAATTTTAAAAATATTTATAAAAATACGGTATGTAACTAAAAGCAACTACATATGCAATTTCATTTATGTTTTCTAAAAAATAAATAAAATTTTTTGGATTGTATTCAAGATCGAATGAATTTAGGCCCCGTTTGAAATTTCTTAACTAAAGTAACTTATAATTTAAAGTGAAAAAGTATAATATAAGTGATATTTAAATTATTACCTATAAGTTATTTAAGTGTTTGGATAAATTTACTTATAAGTTGGTTATAAGTTTGTCATGTGTTTGGTAAATTACAACTTATAAGTTATAATTTTTAACAAAAAAACAAATTTTAATATAATAGTTTAAGATATGAATATAAAATTCAAAAGACAAAATTTAAAATATATGAATCCATGTTACAACATTTATAAATTACTAAAAACAAAAAAAAAGTAAAGTAAAAATCACACATTTATAAGGTAAATTATAATATAGAATTTAAAATTAAAAAACAAAATTTATAAATAAAGCTCAAAAACATAAAAAACTTAAATTTATATATACACATTTACGAGTAAAGTAGATGTTTATTGTGAATTATCATAGCACTTTAAAAATGAACGAATTATTATTTACGTGTTTAAATTCAGCAGGAAAAAAAAAAATTATTTCGTTATTTTCTAGCACAGAGGTCAGCTTGTGTTAACCCAGACACCATGTAATCAACTTAAATCCAACATTGCCGTTTTATCATATAAGCCACTGAAAAGCATTTTTCAAAAAAAGAGAGAGCGAACATAAGGAGCATATAAGTTGGTTTTAAGAGTCCCCAAACACTAAGTAAGGGGTTGCAAAATCGTATTTTTTCAAATAAAAACTTTTAAAAAACATAATTTTACAAGAAAAAATAATTTAAAATTCTTATTTTTTTACAAAAAAAACCCAAACTGATATCATATTTGTAATTTAATACCACTAATTTTCAAATAAAAAAATTAACTCTCGCCATAAATCCAAATTAATTCGAAAGGAATTAATTAAACAGACAAACATGAGCACACAATATTCTTTTATGTAACTTTCACTTTTCTGCTAATCTGAAATAAAAATTACATGTTTTCACTTTATGAAATAAAATCAAAAATATAATGCAATTACATAAAGGTCCCCTTCCTATAACAAAATATTGATATTTTTTCACAAAAATGTATTTATTTAATTGAATTTTCAACCATGTGTCATGGACATACATACAATAAGCACGGAAAGTTATAAATTTAGACCATTTTAATTGGTTACTTTTTTAAATATTGGTATAAATGCACAAAAAATACATCAATTAAATTTTTTATAATTTTTCGCCTTTATTATGTACTAACCTAAGTAGAAAAACCGTTATTTAATTAGTTTTTTAAATTTATTTTTCACTTCTGCAGTGAGCTCCTCTCCTCTGGGCTCTTCTTATCTGTTTGAATGAAAAAACAGAAGTGGAATGGCTACAATTTCTTGTTTCTCTCTTGTTCAACCCAAAACACCCATTCAATCTTCAAAGTTACCTCCTTTACTCTTACTTTCCAAACCCCATTCCACCACTTCTTCTATTTCTTTCTCTTCTTCCACCTTACTTCCTTGTTTGGCTTCAAACAATTCCTCCATTTTTAAAAGACTCAATCCCCTTATCTGCAATTGTCTTTCTACTGTCTCCCCAAACAACACCCATTATGAGGTAATCTTTAAAGCTCTTTCTTTTGCATTTCTTCAACTAGACCTGCATTTATTTGTTGATGATTTTACTAGTGTTGAATATCTGTATAATTATATTTCTTTTTTTGTATTACTATATATGTTTGATTAATGTAGTGTAATGCAATTGGTTGAATTTTTTCTTGGGGCTTGATTGATTATCGAATTATGGTATCTCAATTTTTTGTTTTGTTGTACTTAGGGTAGATATTGATTCAATAATTTTCTGTTTTAAACGTGTAATAAAAAAATTTAGTGAAAGGGGATAAGTTATGACATGTTAGAGCTGAGCAGAAGCAAATTTAGGCTAAATTTATTTTGTGTGTGTGCACGGGCGCAGATGTGTCATGTGTGTGATGTAAAACAATCTGTGAGGGAGATATAAGTTGCATATTCTTAAACCTAACCCAACTATGAAACCTTTTTCCAAACCGGATATGATCCCGAATTCCATCTGCTATGAAGTGCATCACTATGTGAAATAGTCCAATTTAGTATTTTCATTCTTTTGAAATTATTATTAAGTTATCAGACACTAATTGTATTAGAGAGTCCGAGTTCTTTTTTACATAAAGGAGCAAAAAAGAAAGGATTGATCATCGTTATATTATTACTGGTATTCTTCTGTTAACATTTTGTTATGCGAGAGAGGTTTCCTAAGTGCGAAATAATTTCCGACAATGAAATGGAAGAAAGCAGGATTTATTAGGTCTTATCATCGGTAGTCAGTAGACGATGTTCTTGTCTATGTTACTAGAAATCATAATTCAAGACATTCTAAGGGTCAGTGATACAGTAAATATTTTCATAATTCTGTCTGTGCATTTTGTAATTTGCATGACAGAGTGCTTCACTTTATATCCTAGGAATCTGACACTTTCACTGAGGACAAATGAACTTCAGGGAAGTGAGTTGGTCATGCTTAAAACTGAAAATGTACATATCTCAAGTCAGTGGCAGATACAGTTGGTGCCAAGGGTACTTGGCCGAGTACCTTGAACTTTCAGTTTATTTTTCTTCTTTTTTTTAGTTAGCTATGTTAATGACTATAATAAAAAAAATTTAAGAAGTAAGTGATTGATTCATAAAAGTTTGTACTTAATCAATATTTAGTATATAGTTTTTACTTGATGTATACAACTTTTTTTTAAAGATATAGGAGTTTAAGTAAAGTATAACTAAAGATAAAAGAATAAAGTAATACACGATTAAATATAGATAATCAATTAAAAACCTTTTTTGTAAAACATAATTAAAATATATAATTATATTTGTAAAAGAATTTAAGACTATAGAATCAAATAATGCTAAGCAGGATTTAAACTGCCAAACTGGATGACCTACTGGAAATAGTTCATACTCAATATATCAACAGTCGCAAGATTATTTTTTTTTCCCTACCATCTTGCGCTAACTAGAGAAAGAAAAAATCCGCCAACTTACGCCACTAGATTTTCTCTTTTCACTCCCCTTGGAGTGAATTCCTGGATCCACCACCGGCTCAATTTCTTTGTGTTGTCAACAAACATAACTACTTAATTAAGTTATTTGTTTGTGTTCTTGGTAATGGATACTAATATACGAACAGCCTTATTTTTGTAAATTGTTTTTTTTTTTGCAAGTATAGGGGAGGGGGTAATTGGAGTGCCTTTATCATATGCTAGACCCCAACCTAATTATGTATCAAGCACTATATTATTCTATTTTTTCGAACTACTGATTCATTCGGAGGCTTTTTGCAAAATAATGTCTCAAAGGACCGGAAGCCTTATGTCCTACTATACCTAAGTGCACATTATTTCCTCTAAATCTCAAGTTCAGTATATCACCAAAAAGCAAAAATAGAAGCAGGATTGTTAACCATTGTCAAGGTTGTATGTATGCTTCATATTCTCTATTTGCGCCATATAATAATGCTATTTTTCATCTGTGCAACGGCTAGTAGAGCATACTACATATATTACCGAAACGGGTATTTTATTGAGAATTTAACATGAATTTTTTTCTTCAGTGCAAGTCAACCCACTTTCTGCTTCTAATACTTTTCATCTATAAATTGAATTACTGCTTTAACTGCGATGAGATTGTTACATAATGCAGTTTTCTGATGGTTCCTCTGATGTGGAGTTAAGACTAGAACTTGGGGACAGAGACATCCAAAGTACTAAAGACATTCTCGTTGATGCAAATGAGAGCTTTTTGACGGTTAGATTGCAGTGTTCTGGATTCCCCAAGACTCTCATAGAAACCAGCTTATATGATAAGATAAAACCTGCTGAAACAATATGGTATGTCTCCCAGTCATGTAAAGTTTACTAGTCATCACCAATTATCTCATGTTTTGCTTACACAAGTTTCTTTACCAGGTACTTGGATGATACCGAGTTGGTCGTTAACTTGAAAAAGCAAGATCCAGACTTAAAATGGCCTGACATTATGGAATCTTGGGAATCCCTTACTGTAGGAGTTTCACAACTATTGAAAGCAACATCTATATACTTAGTTGGGGATTCAACTGAAATCAACCAAAAAATTGCTCGAGAACTAGCAGTTGGTCTTGGGTATGGTCCTTTCTTCCGGTATAAGATTATTATGGCAGAAATATTTACTCGCTGTCTTGACACACACTGGTAACAGCTCCAGTACACACTGATAACAGCTCCAGTCTCCCACCAAATACCTCATTCCAGTTTTCAGTAGACTTGATTTTTTGAAGTGACAGCAAAGGTCGCTTTTGGTTTTACCTTAAAATAACCAGAAGTGATCATAACTATTGAGAAATTTAAAGTTTCTGCCTATAAAATAACTCCAAACTTAATTATACATTGAATTGCTGGATACTCTACTCTTTTTTATTTCTCTTATATTATCTTTTTTCTGTTAGTCATAAGTTATCACCCCTAGATGGAACCGCGGACAAGAATTCTTAGCTTGAGTTAATGCTTTAGTGATTTCTGGGATAAGTAAACCTAATCTCTACTATCTCCTTTTTAATCAGTTTATTGTTCAATTTATGTCAATATCAGTTATACTCCACTCGACACAAAGGAATTGCTGGAAAGTTTTACCAAGCAAGATGTTGATTCATGTAAGAATAAGTTTTTTCATGTGAAAAAATTATCATACCGAGATTACTGTTGTTGCACTGGTAGACCTGCAATACTGATTTATTTATAGCATATATTTTGGCCTCTATTGCTCTATATATCCCTTGGTTTAAAAAAAAAATTTGGTCAAAGTATACAATCTGAAGTTTCCGAAGAGATGTAAGTTTAGTCTCTTATAACATACTTCAGTGATTAAATTTATTTTGAACTAATTTATGTACTCCCATTACTATATCATTTGTTCCTACTAGGCAACTTTGCCTCTAACATTATCTTTGTGACATTGCATATCTACTTTGTTATCTTAATGTTTGAGTCATTTTACTTTCAAGAATAATTTGAAGAAAAAGATGAACAGACCAAAACTTCATATCTATTGGAATTATGCTTCATATTAATTGGAGGCTGATTCTTTGATGATTATGTTAGGACAACTATGTTTTCATATATGTTTGTGTTTCAGTTTTTAATTCGTAAGCCTATATAAAGGACTTGGTTCTTAGGCAATAGAAATATCAAAAATATATCAATATATTGCTCTTTCACACACATGTGTTCTTATGCTATGCCTCTGCGTTTGCTTATCTATAAACCTTAAAAAACCAACAAGAACTCCTCTCCTTGTATTAATTGATGTTATGATATAAATGATCACCTCTTATGTACCGAACCAAATTACCAAACCTTCTTCCATCTGTCAGCTGTGATATATTATAGAAAAAGTTTGATGCACAAAGTTTCTTAGTAAATCAATACTAGAATCTAGATAGGGAGCATATGCAAGATTCTTGCAGGACGGTTTTGGTTAATTGTTATACTTCTGTATCAAAGAGTTGTCCACCCTCAATCTTACAGGTGGTTTTGTTTTAGTGTTATGCCTCTCAGCTTGAGCAAACGCGCACACAGTTGTGTTTGTGAACAGGCTATATGATATTGGTTAAGTTGATTTGTATTGCCTATATTACTATGCACTAACAATCATAGTCAATTTTAGTGTTGGTTGATGAGGGATCTGACGCTGTAGCAGAAGCCGAGGGTGTCATACTAGAAAGCCTCAGTAGGTATGTACTTTGCCTCAGTTGCTGCAATTCAGTTATAGAAAGCATATCTGATAATTGAATATTGTGAAAGCCATGTCCGTGCTGTTGTTGCAACTCTGGGAGGGAAGAATGGTGCTGCCAGAAGATTTAATAAATGGCGGTATCTTTATGGGGGATTTGTTATCTGGTTGTCAAAGTCAGAAGCTACAGGTGATTATCCTTGTCAACTACCACATTATAGCTAACTTGGTTTTAAAGCGATGAAGCCAAATTATACTACAAGTACAACGAAAGACAATCTGTGGACTGTGGTAAACATGTTACATAAATTCCCATGACCTCTTTTGTTCACACACTTTGGTGTAAAGCCATTCATTAACCTAGCATGCTCATTATACTATCAAGTGTACACTGAGTGATGCTGTATACTTTCTGATGCTAGCTAGATAGCTGAATGATTTGCAATAGACATAATGTATTAATGCAGATGAGATTTCAGCAAAAGAGGAAGTTAGGACGAGCATTCAAGAGGGCAGTCAGGCATACTCAAATGCTGATGTAGTAGTCAAGCTTGGGGGTTGGGATGCAGACTATTCCAAACAAGTAGCACAAGCTTCATTAAGTGCCCTGAAGAGATTAATTTTATCAGACAAGAAGCTTCCAGGTGACGGCTTCTTACCGGATTCATATCCTAGCATACCACTTGATATGGAAACATAGAACTGTAGCAATTACACCTTGAAGTACTTAAGTTTTTAAGAGAAAAAGCTTCCAGTTGACTGCTTATTACCAGATTTCCAGCATATGGCTTAGTAATTAAATGGACATGTCTGAAGCGGGGCAGTTGCACTTAACAAATGCAGCTGGCCTTGGAAGCCCTTAATAATTTTGCATAACTAAATTTCATTCTCGGAAAAAATATAGTATGGCAACATCAAGTCATACACAGATGAATCTAAAGTAAAATACTGAAGAAGCACTTCGTATCTTAAGGTCGGCTGTTATAACTTGATACCCTGTGATCCTACCTCTCTCTTATAGCCATACCAATAGGATTTATGTTAATATTGTTCACGACTACACTCTCATGTTGGTGATTAACGAGTGACTTGCTTTTCTTTCAATATGATCCCCAACTCACTTGCATTGTACACTCTTGTATAAAATCATTGACATACTCTGCTGTTTTCTACTGAAGGTAAAAAAGGATTGTACATCAGGTTGGGCTGTCGAGGCGACTGGCCTAATATCAATCCTCCAGGCTGGGATCCAGCTAGTGGAGTTGATCCTCCTGCAATGTGACAGGTTACAAGGAAACTTGCAGTACACTATATGTAGAGCTTGTGCAACTATTGTATAATAGTGCATTCCTTATTAGGACTGTCAGAAGTCAGAACCCATGAAACCAAAAGTATTTCAGAGCAGCATTATTACATATCATATTGTAAAATTATCAAAGGTTCTTTTATGTATATTTGTATATTAGTATAACTATGTGTGTATGAGTAGTGTTTATGTGTAATGTATCCGTCTATCACTCACTAGTCACTGTTGTATTTGTGTGTATCTATCTAATCTATCACTTACTATTTTGTCATGCACTAAACCTGTGTCTCGTATAAACAACCTCCCTGCTTTTTTCAATAGGGGTATAGTATGTGTATATTTTACCTTCCTCACACCCTACCTGCATGATGTACGAGATATCACGTCATTGGTTTCATAATTTAAACAACCTCCCTTCTTTTTCAGAATAGAGGCATAGAATGTGTATTTTACCTTCCTCACACCCTACCCGCGGGGATACAGGATATCATCCGGCATTGGTTTCATAATTTAACTCTGTGGTGGAATTTTTCGGACTCAACAGCGGTACACAACAATGCATCAAGTATTCAAGTAAAATTTGCAGATAACGGTCTTAAAATAAGTTATTATTCAGGTGTTTAAATTATTGCCATTACAGGTTTTAAGTGCTTTGTAAGTTGTTACTTATTGGGCTTTTATTTGTAATACCATAAATTTGAAAGTTGTACCTATACGAGTTGACAAAAATACACAAGTATAAAGCTTAATCGGGAATGCAGGACTTTTAACCCATATAAATCAGCTTAATGACGTCCCTATGACCAGTGGCCGAGCCACGTTAGGGCAGGTGGAGTCATTGGACCCCACTAAAATTTTTAATTTTACTGTTTATATGTACATGGTGGGGTCATTGAGCCCAGCAGAATTTTTAATTTTACTGTTTATATGTACATGTTGTGTTCTTCAAACAAAGGAGGGGTCAGATTTATATCCCAATTTATTGAACTACTAATAGATTTATACATTTGAGGAACAAGGTTGAGAGGTATAAAGTCGTCATGTTAAGATTTTAAGATGCGAAAATACGATAAAAAATTATTACAAAATTGTAAATATGTAAATAATAAACATATTTACATGTAGTATTGTCGATTCTCTTGCATCAATAAGTTGTTTGAAATTTGGCCCACTAACCTTGAGGGCTGGCTCCCGTGACTCGTCAAAATTTAGGACAACATTTCTTGTAATGCTAATACCTAAAGTGCCTGCCATTTAAATCCGTAATGGAATGACCATTTGGACAAGCTACTTCATCATTCCGACGTTGACAAAAGCTAATAAATATTTTCTCCGTTTCAAAATACATGTTCACTTTGGGGGGAAAAATTTATTTCAAATTAGTTGTCAACTTCAACTTTCAATAAAAATTTACATTTTCAAAATCAGCACAAGTTCACATATCTCTAATTTATATTTTCAAGATCAACTATAGGCCAAATATTATATTCAATTAATGCAATTAATACAACTTTTTTCATCAACATTCACATTTCTTAATATATGTAATTTTTTGATAGTGAACATCTATTTTAAAACGGAAGGAGTACAGTATAGCAGGTGCAGCTAGTCGAAAACTCATGATCCATACATTAAATGCTGTCAAAAATAAAATTGTCAATAAAAAAAATAAAATCCCTTCATTAAGAAGTTTGAAATATATGTCATCTAACCTTTTGGCACACCTCAAAAATTACAGTTGAAACACATGCTAAAAAGTCTAACGACACATATCTTTAAAGCGGATGTAATATGCAGAAGGGAAGAGTAAACAGAAAGTACAGCATGGCGAAGTTTTGAGGAAAGAAATGCATTATGGAATTAAGAGTATGGGCAGGGTCGAAATAAAAAACGGCCAAATAAAAACTAAGGATCTGCCTAACGTGGCTTCATGACACATTCTAACAATAATTATTGTATGAGTTGTGTGATTTTATAGGTGGATATTTTTATACACAGAGGATGCCCATCGCATATTGAAAATTAATCAATCAAAATTTATTATATAACTTCTTATAATATGCTTATAGAAAAACCGAAAAACTAATTGCTTGTAAAAAAATTAGTGTCAAATCACATAATACACAAATATTCAATAAAGAAATAGAAAGATCAGATCCTTAAGATTCCTTAAGTACGTAATTTTATTCGCTATGTGTGTGTCTATAAGATCATGTATTTATATACATAGTTTGTTCCAACACTCAGATGAAAAAAAGTAACCTAGGTCTCGTTAGTTTTGATGTAATTTAACCATGTAACTCAAAATTTTTTGAATAATAAATGAGTTACTGTGTTTAAGATTGGACAAAGTAACTCCAAGTTTCATCATTTTTATAATTACCACAAACTATGGGAACACAGTTTCAAGGGCGAGTTACATACCTATAGGCTATAGCTATCTAGAATAAAGTCGTTAGCTATTTACCTTCAAATAGCTATCTAGAATAAGGTCATTAATTATTTACCTTCAAGTTACGTACGTCACTACAAAATTGACGAAACAAACAAGACCCTGGTGTCAAATTACACAATAAATGAATATTCAACAAATAAACTTTGTCAAATAAATAATTCTTTCCGTTACCAACTTGAAAATAATATAACCCATAATGGGTTAATGAGCTATTTGGTCACTGTACTATTCACAAACTTTCAGTTGGGTCATCAACCCAAAAAAGTTTTCAATCACATAATTGTACTATCATTCGTTACCAATCGTAACACCGTTTTTTAAAAAAAAATCACGGCCTTTAAAAGTACGTTGACTTTAACGGAGATACGTTAAAACTTGCCACGCCAGTGCCAAATCAGTGCCACGCAGCCAATCAGCCCATCACCACGTGCAATCCCAACCCGCCCGACCCATAGAAACTAACCCAATCCTAAAACCCAAAACAAACAAAGATTAACATTAAAATCAAACTAAAAACATTACAGCAGAATTGGGGGCGATCAGATCGGCGACTTACGGGGTTTGAAGATAAAAACTACGACTGAATATTAATCATGTAAGTAAATGCTACTTTTTGATTTGTTTTTGTACTGTTCGTGTATGTATATTGTATATTGTATGTAAGTAATGCAATGAAGAACCCTAAATGCTAAATTTGTGATTTGTTTTTGTAATATTCGTGTTTGTTTTATTTGTGCTATTTTAGTGAATCGTATGTATGTTGTATGTGTATTGTTATATTTGTGTTATTTAAGTCAATCGTATTTATGCTTTTCTGTACAGGCCATACGATTTAGTTGTATACTATGGGGGTCATTTTATGACTTGCTTGAAGTACCAATATACTGGCCCCCGGTGCAAAAAGTTTAGTTCAATTGATGTTGCAAAGCTGAGTGTGAGAGATATTAGGGATATGGTGAGTGATGTAGTGAATGATGATGATAGGTTGTACTTTGCCAAAGATGGTGTTACCCCTGACCATGGCTTTAAATTATTGCTGACCAATAGAGATGTTTTGGAGCTAGTAAATGCAAGTAAAATGACTGGTGTTTGTAAAATTCATGTGTTTCATTCTTATCTAAGGCTGATCCACCAAATGTAGAAGAAGAGGCTGAAAATAATTTGTTTCTTGAAGAAGAGGGTGAATGTGATAATGTGGATGAGGGGCTTGAAAATAGGGGTGAGATGAATGCACATGAGGGGGACAGGGGAGACAATGCACATGTGAGTGAAGATAATGCACATGGGAGTGACAAGGGGCATTATAATATTAAGTTTCAGAGGCCCAAGAAATGCACTGCTAGAAAGAAAGTTGCTGCAGATAAAGTATATCAGAATCTAGTTGTAGAGGAAGATGATAGTAGTGATGGTAGTTGGTATGAGAGTGGGGAAGATGGGTCAGATGAGAGTTTGGATGGCTGGCATGGTTTTAAGGAGAGTTGCAGTGATGAGGAGTTTGCTGATATAAGGAAAATAAGGGATGAGATTAGGAGAGAACAGGAAGAAATTGAAAAAGAGCAAAGTCAATTTATTAAAGACGGTTTGGTGGGGTTGAAGGAAACAGGTGAGGGGGCATTCAATGAAAAGGAGGACAATTCAATATGCAGTGGGTCAATATATGCTAGTGAAGAAAGTGAGGAGGATGAGCAGTATGCTTATGC
>PHNY01300372.1:14362-31909 GCA_003724115.2 Anethum foeniculum
AGCTTTTAACCCTTTTACTGTTGGAAAGGACATAAAGTGGAGATATGGACTAATATTTGGGAGTAAACAAGAATTAAAAAGTGCAGTGAAGGAATTCTCTGTAGCAACTGGCAGACTACTAAGATACAGTGTGAATGACCTACATAGGATACAAGTTGTGTGTGCTGATGGATGCCCTTTTAAAATGTGGTTGTCTAAACTTAAGGATTATGATGGATGGTAAATAAAGACACTCAATAATGACCACAATTGCATCTACCACTTCTCAAACAAGCTAGTCACTGTCAAGTACCTTGTTGATTTGTATGGTGATAGGATAAGGAGGAATCCAAACTGAAAATTAGTAGAAATGAAAGAGGAGTTCAGAAGAGTTCTTAAGGTGGAAGTCTGTGATGCAAAGTGTTGTAAAGTGAGAAAGATGGCTTTGAGTAGAGTGGTGGAGGAGATGAAGAAACATTATGCAGATCTGAGAAGATTTGGTGGTGAGATATTAAGGAGCAATAAAGACAACACAGTGAAGATATGCACAACAAGGGTGAATGAAAATGATTCTCCTCACTTTCAGAGAATGTATGTGTGATATGCTGAGCTGAAAAAAGCATGGAAGGAAGGGTGTCGACCTATCCTTGGAACACATGGATGCTTTTTAAAAACTGTATATGGTGGACAGCTTTTGTCAGCTATAGGAAGAGATGGAAACAACTCCATATTTCCAGTTGTTATGGCAGTTGTGGAGTCAGAGTCATATGACAGTTGGAAATGGTTCTTGATGCTTTTAGGTGATGACCTTGATCTTCAATCTGGCTATGCTCACACCTTCATTTCTGATCAGTAAAAGGTAACACTTAACACCTTGAATTCAATATGCTTATGTCTAACTTTATGTTTAACTTTGTTTTATGTACAATCAGGGGTTGTTGAAAGCGGTTAAAGAGCTTTTCCCCCATTCTGAGCATAGAAACTATACAAGGCATGTTTACAGCAATCTCCAAGGGAAGCATGGAAGTGAGGCTGTCAGGAATGCTTTCTATAAAGCAAGCATGGCAACACATCCACAAGCTTTTAAAAGTGCCATGAAAGATCTTGAGAAGGCATCAAAGAAGGCTTTTGAGAAGATGAACCAGTTTGAACCAAAGGTGTGGAGCAAGGCCTACTTTGAGACTCATTGTAAGACAGACAGCACTGAAAATAACATCTCTGAATGCTTTAATTCTTGGATCCTCAGATCAAGGTACATGCCTATCATTGACATGCTTACTGAAATTCATGATATGATAATGAAAAGGTTGCATGAAAAAAAAGATGCAATGAGACCAATAGATTGTATTGTATTGCCTAGGATTAAGAGAATTTTAGATGATTGTGTGAAGGAGAGTGCTGAATGTAGTGTACTGTGGGATGGGAATAAAAATTTTCAAGTAAAATGGAGGGGTATTGGTTTTATGTGAACTTGGATGAAAGAACTTGTAGTTGTAGGGTTTGGGAGTTAACATGGATACCTTGTGCTCATGCTATATGTGATATCCAAAGGATAAGACATAATCCTTGTGATTATGTATCTCATTATTTCAAAAAGGATACATATATGAGAACATACTCACACTGTCTTGAAGTGATAAGAGGTAAGCCATTTTGGGAAGAAGCAGATGGGGATGAGGTATTGCCACCTCCAATTGTCAAACAATTGAGAGGGAGACCTAAAAAAATGAGAAGAAGGAAGGGATGGGAGGAAAACAATACAAGGGCACCCAGGGGTAAGTTGACCAAGCTTACTAGACAAGGCAGGGTGATGCATTGTTCAAATTGCAATAAAGTTGGACACAACAGAACAAGATGCCCTGATCCTCCACAAACTGCACCTACAACAACAAAGAGGGGTAGAAAAAGGAAGCCTGCTGAAGAAGAGCAAGAAGTTATTGCAGAGATGGAGATGAATGAAAGGGAGCTGCAAACAGGAGAAACAAAGATGATGGAAGAGGCTCTAATGATGGAAAACTCCAGCAGCACCTAATACTCCAAGAAGGAGTGAAAGACTTGCCCAAGGAACTCAGAACACAATGGAGAAAAATATTGGAACTGCTGATAATTATGTGTTTGTAAGTACAACCTAACACAAATTTTGTTAACTCTGCTGGCAGGGGCATGTTTGTGATAATGCATATTGTATATTTTTATATGCAGATGCCTACACCTGGTATGATGGCTCATGGAGGAAGTGGTGGTGGCACTCCCATTGCAGACAACCCTGGAACTTCAAGGAGGAAGGGCAAAAGCCCAGTCAAAGGCTTTAAAGTACCAAGAAAGAATTAGTATTAGTTTATTTTTAGAAAATATTATTGTAGTCCTCTTTTGTAAGCCTCAATGAAGCACAGACTTGGTATTTTATTTTGCATTATTGTGGTGTGATATATTATTAGACCCATGTGCTTGTTTCTATGACATGTTTTGTAAGCACAAGCTTGTAAGGAATCTTAAGCTTTATTCTATGACAAAGTTGTTTTTCATGTCTATTTTTTTCAATTCATATCAACAAGAATCACCATTACAATTACAATTAAACATATGAGATAATAAGATTGAAAACCAACATCTTTCATTCATTTCACTAAAATCACCATTATAATTACACATTCAAACACCAACATTTCACTTGAATATAACAAACATCATCCAAATTACAAGAAGGAAAATTAACACCCTCCTCATTGTAACATAACCTTGCACTCTTCCTCCTGCCATTTTTTTTGCTTCTACAAGTTGCTTTCGGAGGAGAGTTACTTCTTCATCTAAAACCAACATTTTATTCTCCATAAAATTCTTATCAACTTTAGCAAGATGCAACTCATCATCCTTCCTCCTCAATTTCATCTTCAATTCTTTGATAACATCCTTAGCTCTTTCCGGGTATGGAGGATCCGCCCATACAAAAAAATTGCATCTTTTATTGGGATCCTAACATTAAAACAGAAAATTCATGAAAAATGCATACTTTATGACATATTATGTAAAATTTATATAAAACACCATACTTTGTAGCGGCTACAACAGAAGAATCGTCGTCCCGGATCAAGTGTGCCTTCCTTCCAAGCTTCTTGACAAGGAGAAGGAAGATCACATTTGCATTTCACTCCAGCAAATTTAAAATCAGAGCTACTATGTTTTGCAGGTTTGTAACTATTTGAGCTATACTGGTTCCTAACTGAAGAAGAGGAACTTCTTGAACTAGACATTGAAGGTTTGTAGAAGGGG
This sequence comes from Anethum foeniculum, assembly GCA_003724115.2. Classification (NCBI taxonomy): domain Eukaryota; kingdom Viridiplantae; phylum Streptophyta; class Magnoliopsida; order Apiales; family Apiaceae; genus Anethum; species Anethum foeniculum. Next base: position 17,612 of record PHNY01300372.1, read on the forward strand.
GATGAGTAATTTGTTACAAGGGGATGATAGAAATGGGTAATTTGTTAAGAGGGACGAGGGAAATGGGTGGGTTTAATTGGACCAATCTGAGATAAATGGATCTGCCATGTAGGATGCCATTGGTGATGTAAAGGGATAGACGGGAGTAACCTAATTGGAGTAACCTAGTTGAAATGTTTAACTAGTACAAGTATTTGACTGAAAACTTTTTTGAGTTGGTGACCCAACTGAAAGTTTGTGAATAGTACAGTGACCAAATAGCTCATTAACCCATAATCTTAACCTCAATAATTAATAAAATGTCTGAAGCTCGAAGTCATTCCATAACTGTTTTGTACCGTCTAGATTTCATTTACCAAGTGCCAAGGCTGACTACTGCTACTTCAGGAAGGTGAGAAACAGAATTGAGGCCGCAATGACATTAGATGCACTTCAATTTTAATAAAAAGAACAAAGACGAGCTACACTACGTATGAATATAAATACAAGAGAATGGAGAAAACAAACTACTATTATGGTAACCCATCACAAGTTTTAAAGTCTAGCATTCAACAAACTTCCAAGGTGAATGTTTAAAAAGTTAAGAAAACATCAACTAGCAGAGAGCATTAAAAACCAGACAGCTAAACTGGCAAATATTCACATAACATCATGTCGACGCATTTTAGGGTAACAGCACTAAAGTATCCAACTACTAGGAAATATAATTCCCCTGCTCCGAGAAACAAGTTAAACGATTCAGAAGAGCAAAGCTGGCAGCCTTCAGTTCCGACCAACTTGTTCTCCTGCAACGAACGAAAAAATGTATTATAGACCAATTATGGTTATGAAGCTGTAAACAAATGCAGATCAAAAAATTGCAAGTTGCATCCATTTGTCCGCTTGCCTTGAAAGCGAACACCATATACATGGTATTATAGACCAATTATGGTTATGAAGCTGTAAACAAATGCAGATCAAAAAGTTGCAAGTTGCATCCATTTGTCCGCTTGCCTTGAAAGCAAACACCATATACATGGTAGACACTAAACTATCTATACTTCAAAAAGAACCCCAATTTGTCAAGAAACTAGTGTTTGACTGTCACTTAACAAGAATCCAAAAAACAGAGGCAAATGGAATTCATAAACATCTATTGTCAAATTGTCACGAAACTCATCTACGCGGCGTAGATGAGTTAATAGACTTACCAATTATGTTAATAGACTACGCCTACTAACTTCTAGAGAAAAGAGGCCCACCAATTAGCTTATCAGAGGCAAATATTACAACTAGGCTGCTCTGCACAAAAGAAATCCGGCCAACAAAACCAGCAACGGAGTTATAAATTTTCATCAAGGGTCTGGCACATAACTTTGCATTACGCTATGTAACACTTCCGCAAATTCTTACATACCACCACCACATTTAAAATATGTCATTATGCATGACATGCATGGATAGCACTTGGTCTGACTTTGTTTATATAAAAAATCAAGGAGCAGTCAAAATTATGCAGGACATGTTGCTCCGCGAAATTTATAGTATGTGCAGTAACATAGAAACCAATATAACAAAATATTTACCACTTTGTTTAGGAGCTGCAATCGTTTGACATCTTGCTCTGCAGATTTAAAATTGATGACCTTAGCAATGCATCTCCAGCGATAACCCTCAATCTTTTCACAAATTCTTCACGGCTTATCTTCTTACTCTGCAGGAAAATTAATGGGAAGGGCTATGAATGCAAGTACAGATCAGAGAGAAGAAAGGTTGAAACAAGGTGCAAATAGAACCGTTCCAAAAAAAATTCACTAGCCATACCCTAAACAACTCAAAATTACTGCTAACTTGTTTCATTTTGCTAGGACTAATTTTAGTTGAGATTGCTGCAAACAACATTGGGAACGGCATCCATGGAGATTTAGGAATCTTTTTCTCAGCTACTTCCGGAGATTTTGGAACTTGAACCTGAGACGATCATTTATGTACAAAAAGTCAAAAGCCAAGCATTTGATAAAGAAACTGGCAATACAGTACCTCATGGTGGTATACTGAAGAGTGTAGCAGATTATACAATCCAACTGCGTATTTTCCGAATAGTAGTACTACTATTATTAAGATATTGTCTAATAGACCCACTTGCATGAATATACACAAAGCTTAACATTCATTTCCAACAAGAAAAAAATCCTATATCTCGGACATCATCATAGCTATTAAGACAGCTAGTAAGATATTGTTGTAAATAAAACCATCAAACCAAAAATGATCCATGCGAAAAAATTGTCAAGGCTCTCAACCTAAAACTTCTTTTCACATTTTAAACTGTCTAGTACTTGGATTCAAAACAAGATAACTTCACCCAGAGCAAATAAACTCTCTAATTTCCGCCATGACTCTTCCTGCAAAAAGCTATATTCGTAGAAAGTACAACAGAGGACGCAACCACAATAAAAACTTGGTTGCCTATGAAGATAATCATCTTCTCCACTTCCAAAAAATGATGTACTCGCACAAAAGAACAGAAGATTTGACCCTTAGCAATAACTTTTAGTTAATCCCTTCAAGCAGACGGAGTCGAATAGAGTCAGTTCTCCCAAAAGGCTAGAACATGCAGGTTTCCAGCAAAGTGCATCTATCCAATACAACCAGCAGATTACTACAATTTTCACTTTGAGGTCAGGACTCCAATTATCATGTCCACCGGTGTCAAAACTAAACTAATATAGTACAATAGATACGGAGTAAGGAGGTCAACTGTAGCTAGAGCTGAGAAAGTCCAGAACAGGATATATTAAATTACCTTTTTGTCCGTGGTGAATATCATAATAACAGATAAAATATGAGAACCCCACCATGACTGTAATTAAGTCACACGTGGATGAAAGATACATCACATATGACCATAAGCACAGCTGCATTGGACTAATCAACGGTGATTCAACCTCCAACAAGATGGATCAAAGTTTCCATTACAAAATGCAGCAGCAAAGGAACACTAGAACAGATGGAGAAATGAAAATCATGGCTCGAGATATCAAGAAATGAAGGGGTAGGAAAAATTGTCACAAAGGGGCAGAAAAGAGAAATAAACAAGAAGGAGATACGATTTGACGGATGTGTACTTCCATTTTCAACATGTAGACATCACCTTACATCTTCAGACCATTTTGTTGAGATGAAGCACAGCTCTTCTGGACTACAGCCTTATGCCTACAGTCTAGTCATAATAGAGAAGTGCATCAATGAGATTTTAGTACTGCACCTTCCCGATGGTCTTTAAGTAACATCGGGGCGTCACATGCCGTACAAATGAGTCATTTCAGGCACGTTTCTTTAATTGTGTGATCAAGTCAAGCAGCATACCGAAATTTACCAATTCTGTGCTTACAATTCATGATATAGGTAATGAAAAATCCGTAAAAATAATAGAAATCAATTTCAACAAGCAAACAGTCTTTGGCAGAATGTATACTCACCATATCAGCTGAACCAGAATTTAACTGCAACGGAACCTCGGGTCCTTGACAAGAAGTGGTGACCCCTGAGGTATCAAGCTTGTTTTCATTTCTACCCATAAGTCCTGGGGAAACAAAAGGAATTCTAAGTGCTAAACAGTTTTATTCTGACAATAAAATTGATTCGCACTAGAAATAGACAAAGAGAAACATCCTCAAATTGCACCCAGACATTGGCAGACCACACACGACATAACTAAATGAGTGGATGAAATCATAACAAATCGACAGTCACAATGTGACACAGCTTCATTGTGCTCTTAATGACTCTTTTATCTCTAGTTATCTAAGATTTCAAGAGCGTTGCAAAACAGAAACAATTAACAGTCATGCACGAAACAACATATCATGCAGGAGCTTTTCAGCAAAAAAGAAAAAAGAAGAAACACAAGATTAAACTATTACCTCCAGCATCAGAAGAAATCTTGTAACCAACAGCATATACCGGATAGATATGAGTATTTTTCTTTGTACCCCAGACAATATAGTGTCTCGGATCATTAAGATCATCAACCCCGCTATCATAACTCTCACAACTGGGATGAGCCTGTTTTGATCCAGGATAAACAACCTCAACGTTTCCCAGTATAACACAGCATAAAATTACGTACCGAAACCCATTTTCGTCAACATCAAAGTAACTTGCACTGAAAAAATCAAAAGAAAGAAAAACAAAAGGATAAATGCTTCTTTGTAGCAAATCATATGACAAAAGTTACAATAAGTTATGCATCAAAAAAATTGAACATAAACTGATTCAAATAGCGATATTCTGCAATTATCTATGTTACGTGGCCTAGAAATTGGAAATCATCAGAACATTTTGACATCTTTAGATTACAAGAAACTATCATATCGGTAACTGGAGGGGGTCCAACCAAATACTAATCACCCAACTAGGACGCTAACCAATGGCCCTCTCCTGCTGTCATTTTGCTTTCTAGAAAAAAGAAGATTCCATTCCAAGTGCACTGACATAAAACTGACAGGGAATTCACAATGCGTGTTCATCTAAAAGTATAAAGCTTGTTCAAGAAATATTACAACACCAAAGGTTAAACTAGTTAGGAAACAATGTCCAGAACTATATAAATAACTCATTAGAACTGATAGAACATGACATTTGGTTGCTGTATCAAGTGACAAGTATAGATATAACATGCTTAACCTGAATCAGATATTAAGCCATCGACATACAAGAATAAAACAATTATATCATCAAGTAATGTTTGAAGTTCATACTGACCTGGTCTGAGCGCAATTTACAGGTAAAAGAAGAACACCAGTGCCATATGAAGACTTCATTTTGGACATTTCACAATCACCAAGACCATAAGTCATGACACTGGATAATTCACCTTTGGAAGATGGAAGCCAGGCATATTTAACATTTGCATCTCCACGATACTTTTCTGTGATCTCAATTTGCTTCCTGAAAAGTTCCGACTGGGCCTGCATTAGGATGCTTGAACCACAAGATAATTCAATTTTGTCTACCTTGTATGAGCTCAAAGTCTTTAGAAGCATTTCCCGAGCTGTATTAAAATCTATGCTTTCATGAAAAGGATCACGCCGGACCATGTTTTCCTCCTGTTGGTTCTCACCAAAAGCCTCACAAACTTTATCATCAGAACCTCTGATACAACTGTTATCCGCTTCTGCATCAATGGCAGGCTTCTTGATGACTTTAATTTGCCTAACCAGATCATTTGATTCACCAGTAGATTCCTTCATCTTTGAGTAATCAAATCCAGTGATGTCAATCTCAAGCTGAAGCTTGATATCATTGGTTCCATTAGACTCTGGGACCATATGTCCAAGAACTTTCTCATTGTCATTAGTCTTATCATGGTTGGCAAAAATTTCTGGAAAGAAGCAACTACCCCCTTCATCAATCCAGGCAATTGGCTGCTGTGCACCCGTCTCTAAGTCCAGTTTCATCATGTGCAAAAAGTCTACTAAAAACATTTTTCCGTCAAGCTCTACCTCCATTGCTGCTTTTTTCATCTGGAAGTCTTTCTTAAGTGAAGTAACAAGATTACGAGGAAGATCAATCCATTCACCTTTTTGGTAACACATCAACCGTGCCGGAGGGGAGCTTTTCTTCAAATTAGAGTAATATCTCAGTATAGACCTGTTCGACTGCGAACTGCACCAACCAGACTGAGATTTAGATACATCCAGCTTCCGTCGCTTACTGATCTTGTTGAGCGGAGAACCAACTGAATTAGTGCCAGCAGCTCTTGCAGAATGTACCTTACTTTGCGCTGCCCTCTTTCTCTTCAAATCATTGAGATGGCGGCGGCTATCCAATACCTTTCCTGACTTTGTTTCCATCTTTACTTACAAATATAACCCCTTTAAACAGATTGAAAGCCGATGGTAGAAAGATAACAACACTAGAGGACTCGGTCTTAGTTTTTACTCAAAGAAGCCATGCCACAGCAGATGCCATTGTCACTGTAAAATCCTGAAAAACTGGAACCACTCGTCTTAAACTATAAAAGGCAAGTCAAAGTCAACTACAACACAGAAACTCTTTCGAATACCACAATGCCATCAGGAAACAATCAATACCCAACATAATTAAGGACTCTTATCATATTGGTATATGTAGTAACCTATAATGTATTTATAATAAGCAAGCACACAATTCAAAATCATTACAGGCTTTTTAGAAGGGGGAACTGTTGCACAATGCAACATCTTGAAGATTCCAAAGACCAATACAAATTACCATATTCTCTAAAATTCCATATTGGTTTATATGAGCACATAAGAGCAAAACAAATTATGACGATAGCATACTTGCAGAATCAGGAAAATTAGATAGTATGCGGTCATAAATTTCTTACTATTTTGAAATCATCAACACTACAGAATCAAATACAGCAAACAATCAAATTTTTCTAAACAAATACTATTGTTACAGCTGGTAAGTAAAAACCATTGACACCGCAATTGGCAAACAAAAACCTCCAAAAGCTGTGTACCCGTTACGCCACTATGTATCAGCAGAATATTGTTAAATTAAAAATTAAATATATCAGCATTCCTTAAAAAATTTGCACCAACATAAAAATACATATAATTTTATGCTCCCAAATCTTGCTGTGAAGTGAATAAATTTCTCAATGATTCAAAAAAGTGTATAGACTAAGGGGGGAGGTAAAGACAGTAGGGGTCATGCACTAGAAATGTCTATTAAAATAAATTTATCCTGGTTATGCTTTAACCCTGAGGTCAGCCCAGGAGGGTGAATTTAAACGGAACCAAACTTGTCATTTCAACATCAGATGAACGTGAAATTAATTGCTTTAAACCTGAATAAATGAGATTTTACAAATTTCCAGTAGAAAACTTTAAAGATCTGACTAGAAGGCTGCACCAATCATAAGATAATCAAATAAGAAAATCTGGTCCTCTTGGCTATACAACTGTAGGACAGGTACTAGGTTAAGTTTGGCCGCATTCAAGATGTTTCCGTTATTAAAATAAATGTAATTATTACACAGACTCTTCAGATATCTTTCCAAACTCTTCGACCACAAAAAAAATTTATTCTTCACAGGTGAACTAAATATATTGTACAGGATCCAAACAACAGTGAGGAAAACGGAAAGGAGCATGACGACTGACAATGCTTGTACACTTTAGCTTAAATAACAATGATAAATGAATATTTATGAAAATGAAATTGTCATTTTGTGACATAAATTATACCAGAAGTTAGTAAAATATGGACCGTTAACTTTTTATGAATGACGTAACACAAAAAACATATACAGGAATCTTGAAAAATAAAACGATAAAGTGATGACATTTACAGGAATATTCCACGCAAAATCCAATAGTACAAAATTAAAGCACTTAATTATGTCAATCACCAATCTACATACTCTTACCTACATAATTGAAAAGTTCAAAATTTATAATCATTTACCATCAAAACTCAAAGCAACGTGCAAAACAATTAGGTTTAAGCCACTATATCCAAAACAACTCTATCTCTTTCCAGACCAAAAAAATCAACAAATACTGGAAAAAAGAGGATCTGTCCCATTGGATTGTTAACATTGTTCAAATTATGTGAGGGAGAATATGAACACTGTTAACAATCAAACCGGACGGAGGAAATACAATTTTACCGATAATTAACACATTACATAAAACACATACCACGACCACCATGTTAAGATCATCATGCCAACTCTTGACTTTAACTTAACAGAATCTCTAAATTGAGTACATCAACAAAAAATTAAAATAACACTTAAAACTGCAAAAACAACAAACAAACTTTTACAAGTTCTACATGTAAACCAAATTACAATCAATGATGATTGTAAACAAATTATCAGGAAAATTCTACCAAAATAAGGCGAGAAGATGAGAATTTCCGCAAAACGTAACAATCAGTAACAATCAAAACATCGTGCAAAATACATACAACAAACAATACACAAGGATCATCACGAAAGCTATCAACTTTAATTCAACAAGTAATATACAAAACAGTAAACCAAAACTTATACTTTCACTACAAAGACAATCAAAACAATCTTTCTCGAGTTCAAAAAACTAAAAAATTACCAAGGATTGTCAACGAATTGAAGTCAACATTCGAATAAATTTAACTTACTGTAATTACATCAATTTTCAATTCAAAACACAGATCTAGAGATATTAACCTACAAAATTCACATGCATATCAACAAAATCCAATCAAAACACCTAAAATTCATAAATCATGCTCAAAAAGAGAAAAAAAAACATGCATACATACCCGAACATACACAAAAATCGAGGAGTATAGAGATAGAAGCTTTATACCAGAAGATCGATAAGAAAGATTAGATCTTTATTAATTTGCGATTGATCGATCGGCGATTTTATTAGTCTCTCGCGCACCTTTTGAGATGAAATGTTGAAAACCCTAGGTCGATAAATATCAACCGAACCTCTTGTGGGACCACCGCCTTTGTTTTTTAATTTTTTTTATTTTATATTTTGGAAGATAATAATTGCACGCGTTTTGACTCTTTTGCCCTTGAGGTGTGAGAAGGGGGTGGGGATGGATAATGGGTAATTTGGTAAATTAAGAATAATGGAAATCTGTGGATGATATAGAGGCTTCTCGTCTTGTCAATATACAGTGTGCGACAAGTAACGTCTATTTAGAGATAGAGATAAAGTGTACTCCCTCCGTCCCCCTGAATATTATATATTGGAGGACAAGGGCTTCGCACGGATTTTAACGCTTATTTATAACATAGTTATATAAATAATTTTAATTTTTTTTTCTAAATAAAAGTATAACACTTGAAGTTTAATTCAGAAAAAAAAAAAAAAAAAATGAATTACGTAAGTATACTTTATATTCACCTTAAAATACGTGTCGAACTTTAAAAAAATTATGTATACAATTCAGAGCGACAGAGGGAGTATATCTTATCATTAATTATGAAGATTTTGAAAATATATTTCCATATAAATAATACTATCTTTTTTAACATTTCGTTTGATCACTGCTAAACGTTTGATTATTATAATTTTAACAAACTATAAAAAATGATCTTACAAAAAAATAAATTAGAAAGAGAAGAACTTCACTAATAAAAAATCAATTACAGTGAAATTGATGAGTCAACCATTAAATAAGAGGAGCAACAATACAAATATTCTGATTTTAGAAATTCCCGAACTCGTAGTAACTAGGTTAACTTGGGTAAATAATAAGCTAAATTATTAGAATTACGTTTAACATTATTCCCAAAAAATTTGAGGGTCTAAGGTTTGATTTCGCTAATAAATTTATTCACATTGATACAACTAAAAATTTATTATTGTATTAAGGTAAAGAGGCTCGATCTTTTTTTTTAACACAAATAAAATTTTATTAAATAGGGTAAGCATTACAAGCTAATGTCTCTAACATATAGCATGGAGAAGACGAGAAAATATTGGAGCTATCCATCGTACAAGGTAATTTAACTAACAAATGAGTAATCTTGTTGGCATACTTTTTAACAAAATGAGATGGTTACATCAATGTACGAACTAAGAATTAATTTGCACTCCTGCACTAAAAAATTCACTTCGAGCCAGTATTGGAGACGATGGTTCAATGCGTTGACATTAAGCATCAAATCGCTCTCAACTTCCATATTGGTTACCTGTATTGATATTAGCCACTTCAAAACATCCAGGACACCCCAAACCTCGACTTCAAACACTGACACATGACCTGTACACCTTGCATTACGTGCATGAACAAACTTTCATTCATGGTCTCGTAGAATCATCCCTATAATAAAAGAAGACGATCCAGTAAACACTGAATCATCCACATTCAGTTTAAGTTTTTCAGTAACATGAGCAACCCATTTGTTGTATTAATCTGAAAACGAGCCTTAGTGTGGGACTTACCCAAGTCGTCTTTTCTAAACAAATATCCACTCATTGATGTGCTTACCACTCCATTCCATTGCGACAACAGGCGTGATCAGTTTATTCTGCCATACTTTTAAGTTTCTTGCATTTCACAAACCCCAAAGCACAGTAGCTATTTTCACCATAACCTCTTACTTCTCAGTAGTAAACCTCTGTAACAACCAGTCTGGAGCATTCTCAACAGCATATATATCATACTGCAGGTCAAGTAGATGCCAACATTGTTTGGCAATTCACAGTCAAAAAATTTATGCAGCAGATGTTCAACATCAATTTCACACATTGGACAAAGAATTATGGTTCCACCCCTTTACTCCTTAGTAGATTATGCACAGGTATATTATTTTGACAAAATCTTCACAAGAAAATTTTGATTTTATGGGAAATTCTTTTTTTCCGCAACTGACTCCAACCTGCGACTTGCTGACCAAATAGACCATGATTAGCTTGCGTACTCCAAATCTATATCTCGTCTTGATAGTATAGTTACCATCCACATAGTACATCCAAGCAGCCCGATTCTGAACCTGATAGTAGGGAACAAGTGTAGCTAAAATAGCCTTAGCATCATCAAAACGAAAAATGTTGTACACCCTAGTAGATACCTACTCCTTAACTCCAGGTTTAAAGAGATCATAAGCAAAGTCAATGTCATCTCTGTTAGTAATATTATTATCAACAAAGTATCCAGTTTTACCTCTCAACCAAGCATCCTCAAAGACTTTAATATCTTTACTATCCCCTATAACACATCTATACCCCTTTTTAAGCACCTCTTTTGCCTGTCAAATCCTAGATTAGATAAAACTCGCACCCCCTCCTCGAGTAGCATTAAACATCGTACATTTTATATTCTTTGCCAAAATAAATTCTTTTATAATATTAACGGTCATTTTAGAAAAGTTGTTCAGTGAAAATGTAAGTAATTATTGTTCACGTAACACATTATCCTTTTATGCCTTATAATTTATTTTTTATATTTAACATTCTAAATCATAATACTTATCATTATATATCACATAATTGTTTTTGTTTCTTATCTCTACATAGTTTTAATTTGTAGTTCTATTGCTATTGTGAAAAGAAACAAATATTTGTTACTATTAGGGTTGTATCAGTGAGATATATCAATTAGATTTAGTTCAAAATTTGTGAAAATCATGATCTCGTATATATCAAACTAGAGTTTGACAAATTAACATTGACCACATCATTAGGGTTGCATTAGTGAGATATATCAATTAGATATCATTTAGTTCAAATTTTCTGAAAATTATAATCTCGTATATATTATCTAATATTTGACGATCAACATTAATCACATGACTATGTAAGGTGTAAATATATATTTTATGTGAGCCTTTTTTCCATGTTCTCCTTCCCACACATAAAAACCCTAATCATAATTTACAATTTCTAGGCTATCATTATTTTATTTTTTTTGATGATAAGCCCCTTTACTGCTTTTACGCATTTTTCTTTAACATTTAATAAGTCTTTCATCTTTTAGAGCTTTTCAACCAAATAATTAATTTTTTTCTACCCATAAATAGGGATTGTTCTCTCATTTCGGAGTTATGGTATATTTAAATATCCGAGATCATAGATTTACAGGATTTCTGTAAAATGGTTCACTGGTAAAGGTTTACATGAGATTGCTTCTATGTTCAGATTTTTAAATACGTTATACAGAATCTTATACTCCTTATGGCTACCGCCTACCACATATCATTACATTGTCTCTCTAAAAAGGTTGCATGTTTCAACGGTGCGAGGATGTTTCACAATGCAAGATCTGATCGACGATAATAGTTTTAATAAAGAAAATTGTGATTCAATTATTATGTGTTCGATAATTTTTATTATTTTTCTAAATGTCTTATGAATTTTTAATAATGAATTGTTTACCTAAAAAAAAATTGTAATGTGTAAAATATAAGGTATTTTTATAAAATTTCAAATTCAATTAGATAAACTCTTTTTGAGTTAAATATTACTTAAATGAGAATATTGCAATTTGTAACACCTATCTTTTGCAAAAATAAACCTAAGTACTCAACTTTCTTCAGTGACAGTTCAACCTTTTAATTTCAAAAATATTTTCACTTTGTGATCTTCCGTCAGTTCGTTTGTTACCTTAAAATATAAAAGGGCAGTTTTGTAATTGCATAATATAATATTCGATTTTACTTAGTATGTATATTTGATTTTATTTTATACTTAAAAATATTATTTTTTATATTAAACTGTTCTTGCATTATTTGATTTGAATAATTAAAAAGATGATTTACTGTAAATTTTTATTATAATATTATGTAAACAAAATATGAGATTAGATTCTTTTAAAATAAAATTTATTTTTTAAGGAAAAAATTATTTTAGGTAAAATTTATAAGATTAAAATTTATAAATATATATAGATATATGTATATATTTAAGTAGAGATAAATGGGAGTGTAATATTTAAGGAAAAAATATTACAGACATTCAAATTATAATATATTTCTTAAAGTAAAAATCAAAATTTATTTTATACAATTATGAAACTGGTTCTACATTTTAAAGGTAATGGACAAAACTGATGGAAGATTACAAAGTAGAAGTGTCTTTGAACTTAAGGGGGGGCAAACTATCAGTGGAAAAAAATATGAGTACTTGTATTTTTTTGTCGATTATAAGCCATAATATAAGTCATAATTACGAGATGCCCCGCTTAATTGATAAACAAAACATCCAAACACTAAACAATAACTTATAAGTTTTTTTCTTAAATAAACGTACTTGCTTATATTAAAACTCATTCATCCAAAGATTACATATTATAAAATCAGGATTTGTATCATACCACTCCTAAGACCTGAAGTAGAACATGCAGCTCGAGTAATCTCATGAACTACACTGTTCGCAGATCTAGGAAAAAACTCAAATAACACTTCATCATAATGTTTAACCAGCTCACAACAATCTTCTTTGATTGTAAAACAAAGAATTCCTTTTTGGTGCATGAACATCAGCTACCAATAATTTCAAGTCTGATTTAAAGACACATTTGTTAACTCTCCAATTTTTAACCCATGACAACGCTTCTCTCATGCTTATAACCTCTACTTTCCTTGGTGTTCTTGCACCTCTAATTATATTACTTCGAGGTCGCAGGAACACAACATATCCAACAGCCACATAGTCAGACCATGTAGGACAAGCAACATTGATGTTGACCTTGATCCAACCAGGAGAAGGTTTACACCAGTTCCTCCACTGTGTCGCAGACCTGTCTTGTTGCTTCTCTTCACATACTCTAGCTCGATTCCCTTCAGAGACTTGTAGCCATATGTCTTACTCTAAACCCTGTCATGATAACTTTATCACAAACCTATTTATTCTTTATCACCTATAACCCCCAACAAAACAGGCCAAACATTGCACATTGTTCTTTACCAACTCTAGTAAAGATACGTTTAAATGTCTCCCAACCTGTCTCTTCATGTCCTATAAACACTAATTGATATAATCCCGTGTCCTCCTAGAATTATCATGCAAAACAACAATGAAATAATGTGTGTGGGTGTTGTATCTTTTGAATAAGTATGACATCACATGCATTGTGGTAGTATGTCCACATGTATCTTAATCAACTCAACTGTCGTATGAAGTACACCTCCTACTACTCTCCGATGAAAGTTTGATACCTTACATGGTAACTTTAAACCCCATAGTCTTTTCTAGAATTTTCTCTATGGCCTTCAAATTTGCCTCGAAGAAGTCTACAACAGCTACTAATAGAAAAATCGCCCTTGGCTTCAGGTAATCGGAACCACGAATCAGGCTACATCTCATAAGTACCGTATCCCTTTCATTGCAAATATCAGTAAGTATATCATCATCCCAAGTCTGTTCATATGTTCTTAACAAATTATCAACTGTCACATTTTTCAATTCTAGGTACATCTCACTTGTAAGACATCCATTCTCTGCATTTGGCAGCCGAGGAACCTTCCAAACTCTTGTATTTTTGCCATCACCGATTCGCCTCCTACAACCTTGTGTCACCACTGTTTGAGACTCAAAAATGCTACAGTTAAACCTCTTTAAAGTAATACTCTTGGGACCGGGAAAAAATATTACTTTACAGAATTTATTACTTTATCGATAAAGTAATATTTTATTACTAATAGGGATTAATTATAACCCTAGGACATAATTAATGATACGTTAATATCTGATTCTAAGCCCAAGATAAATGAATTGGGCCCAATGGGCCAATACAGCATGTCTAAGGCTGTAAACGGAAAGGAAATATATAATGTAGTTGATGCTGCCCACACTATAGGATCAATTGGATATG
>PHNY01300373.1:0-14546 GCA_003724115.2 Anethum foeniculum
CATTTATAGTGTCACTTCGCTCTTTACAAATTCACTATAAATTCTTAAAAGAATATCTTTGTTAAATCTAAAAATCCCGAAGGCTATTTTAATAAATCCAAAAGTATTTAATAATCATTTATTTGGGACGAGGATGTTACATTCTCCACATAACCCCATAGTCGGGTAGTTAATCAATGTATAATTCTTCTTGGTGTTTTAATCGGTCGAAGAAAGTACTTCTTAGGTAAGAATACACACACAGGGATTTGAATGTGTAATGAAGGTATATTTAAACTTTTCTAAGTTAAAACCTTTTTCTTTGTTCTTGAAGCAATTAAGTATTTGTAGTAATTTATACATTGTATAACAAAGATAATTAACAAGAAGAAACAAAGAAAATATAAACTCTAAATAGATTTGTATCAATGAATTAAAGATGCTACCGTCTCAGAATTCAACAACGTAAACTCTAAATAGATTTGTATTAATCAATTAAAGAATGGATTTGTATTAATCAATTAAAGATGCTATAGTCTTAGAATTCGACAATGTGAATTCTAAACTACTTCTCAGAACTTACAAATAAATCGAAATATAAAGCTTGGTATTCTCTCTATTCTCTCCATATTCAGTCTCTTGAACTTAAATGCAAAATGACTACATGCTTTATAACTGCATTAGTAACGTATATTTCTGAAATGGGCTAACAGTATTTTGCACAACAGATTGTCCTTTCCCACTATTTTTGAATCTACAACTCTGAACCACCAGTATTTTTCTCTTACACAACTTTTGTCCTTTTCATCCTAGCCCTTGATCATTGTCTAAGCTCTAAGTTTTGATTGTAGCTACGCTTGCCACCTTGGAAAATCATATCTCTGAAAATTTTGGCTGTTTGATTTATTTGTCTCCATATATCTGTAAAATGTTGTACCATTTGTACTCGGCATTTTGTCCACCTCACTAAATGAAATTGGTTGGTCGAGATCTTTTATATTGCAATAGCAATCACCTTATCAAAGTGTTTGAGATATCGATATATTGATTATCTTATCGTAATCTGACATCTTTATATAGTTGTATTTATATTGCTATGTGAGACATTGCTACAAGTTAGGACATTTTGACATCTTCGAAGTTTGCATTATGCTTGACACCTCGACCGCTTTACGAAAAGTGCCTTGACTTAATGATATGACATCTATACAAGCACTTATACTTGTCGAACTCTTGACTTTGCGATAGGAATTCAGAGTCTCGGACATGTAGAGAATCTGTAACATCTTGACATAGTACTGAAAATATTTTTCAATCCACAACAACCTTTATTTTCTGTAGGCTTTATTTTTCAATATTTGAGGAATGATCAGATAATGATCTTCTACCAAAAGTGACTTTATTGTAGGTTGTATATTCTGTGAAGTGAAAAATATCCCACTAATGTCTTATCATTGTTTTACATATTGCACTACATAGTAAAAAAGGCACTTAAAAGTAACAATAGTTTGTATCATTTTTATGGTTTGGAAGCTTCACTATAGCCATCGAAAATAGATTTTTTGGATTTATCATCATGTTTGCCTCTAGTTTCATCGGGTACATGAGACTAACAAATGTTTTCGGTGATTCTAATGATTCCAAGCTTCTTGTAAAGTCTTCCATTGTTCTTTTATAAAAGGTGCACGATTGAGAATCTACCATGAACAAGCCACAACTTCGGCCAAGAACATCTTATGTAAAATTCTTTTGTTTTCAGCATACTCTGAACAAGCTACATGATTACCAGGTTTTCCTCTAGACCATCCCACTTTGTTGAGTGGTTGAACGAACCATTAATTGATGATTAATTACATGCTTCTTTAAGAAACTTCCAATTTATTCCGACATATATGAACCACCACATTAATTCCTAGTGTCTTTCCGACATATATTTTTAGAGAATAGAAATATATATTTGTCCTAGTTTGATGGTCGTTAAAGGTGGATGATATGGTGAAGATATTTGTGAAATATATGGAGATGTAATTTCATAAGTGTTTTGGTGATTAAATGAATAAAGGGATTTGTGAATTATAGTCGTTATTGGATTTTTGTGCAATCGGAAAAGTGAGAAAGTAAATATAGTTAGAATTAAATAATGAATTTAGAAAAGTATGAATTTACTTGATTGAAATATTTGATTGTATGTTATGTTATTAGTATGTCTTCGATCTTGTGGCCGTTGTATTTTAAATTGTGTTTAAATGATTTATATTGAGGAAATTTGAGGTTATTTATCCTTTAAATATTTTTTTAAAACCTTCGGAGTATGTTTAAATTGTGAAACTTATTTTATTATATTTCGAATGACCATATAGACTTTTTAAAAATGAGAGTTTGATTTATTTTAGCGTTTTGATATTTTAAAATTACTTTATGAAGTTTAATTTAGTTTTGAGTAAAATAAACAATACGCTCAAAATTATTTTAAAAATATCAGAGATAGATATTTTCATGAACTTAATTTTAAAAATAAATTTCATAATTTGTAACCCTATTTCCTATTTACTATATAATTTACATGCGAATTTTCATCTTTATAGGAAATAAGAAAAGATGAAGTACAAAGGGCAAAAGGACGGATTTTACTGTGCTATTATAATCATATACCCCCACCCTTCTCTCTTTTTCGTCCCTGTATCTCTCGATCTCTATCTCTTTTACTCTCTCTCCTCCTTATCAATCCGTTCTTCCTGCCAAATCATGGTTTGGGACCAGATTCTTGTTCCTCTATGCCTCCTAAGTACTGTTCTGTGTATGCATGCTTGTATTCGGTGGTTTTATTGAAAACCCAATTTGGCTTTAGTTCGAAAATCCGAACTTTGGTTGTGTTTTGATGAAAATTTGATAGGTTTAGTTGATACTTTTTACCTATGGTTCTAAAAGCTTGAGAATCGGTGAAATTCGTGTTGGAAACCCAATAAAAGGGCTCCACCGGTTAAACTCTGGTGAACCCGTGGTGGCCTATCTTGCTTGACTGAGCCCTAAATACCCTAAAAATGAAGTTATGATTGGTGCATGTAGTTAAATTCATGATTCCGTAACTTTTAAACTTTTGAGTTCATGAATTTTAGCTCGGTTTTGATTTAATTCGATTCTTGAGTATGTGAATGTGTGTTTAATTGTTAAAAGTAATGTTGTATATTATGGGTCCGAAATTTTTAGAAATTTTGAATAAGATTTGGTTGCCTTTAGTTGTTTAAATTCGGTTTGTGTGATTGTATTATTAAGGTGGTTGATTTCGATTTAATTTAAATTTTTTGTTGATAGATGATACTTTTTGATTTGAATTCTTGGTCTGGTAAGAAATATGAATTTCGGTATGTTGATTGGATGTGTGGTTAAAGGTTCGGAATGTATATGAATAAGTCATGTTGAATTTTTGATAGAATTTTAAAGAAAATATACAAGTATATGTGATTAAATATTAAGTAGTCGAAAATATGTTAAATGTATATGAGTCTATGTGATTACCTGTTATCTCGTTATGTAACAGGATGAGGTAGATAAAAGCACTAGCGATACGAGGACATAAATATGATTATGTGTATACGTGAATGATGTGGTTAAGGAAATATAGAGGTTATTTTTTTACGTCAAAAGGGTAATGAAATTAGACATTCAAGGGAACGTCATTTATTTAAAAAAGGGTTCCTAACTAGGGTTGTTATTGTGTGTCGATTTGGAAAGTGAGGGCGCTTGGACTAGGAAAGGGAAGTCGGTGTTAAGTGACACTAGACCCATTCAAATCAAAAAGGAAAGCTTTTGAGGAATTAATTCTTCCATTTCTTGTAAGTGATAAATGTTATGAATTTATAAAGGATAACATGGTTAAGATGATTATGTTACCCCTAAACATTGATAAACTTTTATTAGCCTGATTTCTTTCTTTGTACATAGCATGTATTATTTATATATAATGTTCCCATTTCATAATACCTATGCTTGATGATACCCCTACGTTCATAATACTTATGTTTCACCCTTGACCATATTTGAAATCATGTTCCTTTGTAACACCTTTCCTTTTATACTTGAACCCCTGAATTTGTAAATTAAGAATGATTTTCGACTCGAAAGAGTTTGAATGATTTTAAAGGTTAGTAAATCTTTAAAAAATGGAGAATATTTTTAAACACAAGAAAGTTTTCCAATATAAAGATTTTCATTGAAATCCTAAAGCTTGGAGAGGTAAGTGTCCGTGTAATAATGATCCAGCCAAGTGTATTTAGCCCGGAGTTGGACCGGAGCGTTATTGAAATCGGAGATGGACCGGTAAGTAAAAGGCCGGTATAGTGCCTCAGGTACCTTTTATGACCAGATGGAGGTCAATATAGGCTGATCACCCGTATTAATATAATTTGAAAGATTATACACTCCAATCGAATTATATAAATTTTATATAAAGTTTTTGTTTGTGCAATATGAACTATTTGACTAAAGGAGTGTGGCTTTGATTTCAAAAGAAAGTTTTACATGAAATTTTAACTGGAAGTTACGAAAAGGGATGACTTAAACCTGTTCAACCATTCCATTGAATTATAATCACGAACCTTGTTCACCTCAATCCTTTGGCCAAGCCTAATGTTTAGATACTATTGCCAAAATTGTTATTTTATTATTGTTATTATAGTTACTTGTTGATCCTTTTAGCTCATAGTGTTTGTTGTTATACTTAGTTAAGTGAGAAGATGGCGAGACTTAGATGCACAACCAGGAAGAGGGTCTATGACTGTCCCCTACGTACCGTTAGGTTCTCTAATCATGACCAGGTAGAAGAATTTTTATGAGAGGATCGCTTTTAGACATTAGTATGTATTCTTTTGATTTCATATACAGTTGGGTTATCTGAAATTTCCAAATCAGAATTGTAATATTTTGTTAAAAAAAAGGTTGTAATAATTTCTTATTCTTGGTTAGTAGTTGTAGTTTGTTTTATACCTTATCCTGTGTAGATCCTTGTAGCTTCCAGCGTTGTTTTATATTATTTGTTATACATAGTTTTATTATTTAGTGGTGTGTGAAACCTAAATCTTGACCTGGGATTTGAGGACATCACATTAAAGTTGGTATCGTTTTACTTCAAAATATGAAGCAACTTACAAATTTTGCTAATTCGCAACTCAAATTAACTGAATTGGGAGAACGGTCAACTGAGTCAAAATTATTGATGGACCAGAAAAAACCTTTCATGAAAAACTAAATTTAACACCTCCGAGACCCTGTGTGCCGTCCCTGTCGCCAAAAGGAGCTACTGGTCACCTAAGAGGGCTCGTGGTCGCCCATGTGAGCACCTACTCGGAGGGGGACCCCCATTACCTCCTCTTTATTTTTATTTTTACAATCTTCACATCTGTATGGTTGGATCAAATGCTATATAATTAGAAACTCAAACCCTAATCAAACCCCAAATCCGAAATTTAAACCCTGAATATCATTTTATGATCAACTACATGGTTTATGCGTAGTTAAGAAGATTTTTTTCTACCAAATATTATTTTCTCAAATATTTGTTATTGAATGTAATATATCTTTCTCATGTTGCATCTATTATTTTGTAAAATTTAAAACTAATTAAATAATTATTTATTATTTATAAAAGTATCAAATAAACGAGAAGTCAACATTTTCCAATTATAGAAAAAATTTATGTGAAATTGTCTTTAAAAAATAATTACAGTAATGAATGTAATTATTGTATTTTTATATATTTTTCATGATTTGTACAAATAATTAAATACTTATTAATAATTTTTGAAATTTTTAAAAAAATATAAATTCAACTGAAATCATACATATTTAATAAATTTAACTAAATACGGTCAAATTTAGCTTTATAATTCGATGAAAGGTTGAATTTCGCTGATAAATTCGACCAACTAGAATTTTTGGCCGAATTTAGTGTAAATGACATATATATGTGTGTATATATATATATATATATATATATATTTGTTGAAATAGTTAAGGTTTAAATATTTAAATTAATTGATTTTTTATGTACACTATTTATTTTTGACAATCATATGCGTATGGTTGGATTACCCAAAACAAATGCTTTAAAAATTAGAAACTCAAACCCTAATCAAACCCAAATCCTAAATCTAAACCGTAAGTGTCATTTTCTGATCATATATATCGTTATGTAAGTCCTTGACAAGATTTTTTTATACCAATTGTAATATCCGGAAATTTTATGATTATTTTTATGATATATTAAGTGAAATATTATTTGAATTATTTCAGTTCAAGTTATGTTTCTCCTTAATTGTTACGATGTTACCGTGGAGCCTGTTGTTATCAATTCTGATTCTTTCAAAGGTTTAAATTATTATTAAAGCCTCTATCACTCAATTACCAAAAGATTTAGTGAAAAAGTATTGCAAAGTACCAAAACTGTTTTGATATTGTTGAAAAGAAAATATCGGTTTTATATTAAAACTCCGCAAATTGTTTTGAGATTATCCTGTTATATTTTAATGAACTTGCTGAGCATTTATTTCACTCATACTTGCCTGTTTCTAATTTAACTTTCCAGTGAGAGGTAGATTGGCGGAGTTTAACTGCATAGTTCAGAACAAGAAAAGAAAGAAGCTACTATGAAGATGGTCTGATTCAAGGTATGCCGGAATAGTGTAAGTATTGTTGTATATAGTTGTTTTCGGATTGCATTACTTATATTATCGTTTAGTTGGGTCTAGTATACTACTTTTCAAAGTTATACTAGTGGGTTATGTTTTGAGTTGAGAAATTGTTGAAAAGAGTTTTAAGAAAAGAAAAAGTTTATTTGTGGATTTTGGATTCTTGTTTGTAGCTCTATAACCTAATAGATCTTGGAATAATTTGGGGTCATAGTTATTATATTTCAATTAAAGGACAGTTATTGGTGATTATTTTTGACTAAACAGGTTTTATTATTTTGAGATTTCAGTGAAGACCAAATCCTCTGACCCCGGATTTGGGGGTGTCATAGGTTGGTATTAGAGCTCAGGTTATAGTAAACTAGAAACCAGAGTGTGTAGGAGTGTGTAGGAGTGTGTATAGTTATGTATGAGCGCTAGAGCTCAAATAGAGTTCGTGTTGGACTATTGGATATAGTACCAATAAGTAAGTTAAGATAGGCGTACTCGTTTGAGATGGTTGCGCTAAGCTGGATAGAATTCTTGGCGGCTGCTGACATATATTGGGGAATCTTCTTAGGCTATTTTGAATTGACAATGATGTACGGTATCGATAACTTTAGGACGTGGAGAAGAAGAGCTTTGAATCGGACGACGTGTCATCGAAGAAGCTGATAAATAAGGCATTTTTAAAGACCTTGGAAATACCTTCCCTTTTGTTTTGACATCTCTGTAAAAAAGGCATCTGTTCAATCATGTCGATATTTAAATGTGCCAGAAGTTGTCATGAAGTCTATTTTCAGGTTTTGATAGCTCTGTCAAGTTGTGATATTTGAACTCTCACTTTTCATTTATGATGGATAGTTTATTGATATTATAGCACCACTTGCTCGTTCTATGCCAGTATTTTCTTGTCTGGCTATTCATTTTCTCTAGCACCTTTGGAATTAATTATGTTTTGATCCTAAGTGTGCAATAAAGATTCAGTTATTTGAAAATATTCAACATTCATTTGATTTTTATTCCCTCTCATATGTCTTTAGTTCGACTGAAGCGAACAACCCTATTTATATGGGATGCTATGACTCTGAATCTGTGTAATAGAAGTTAGATGGGACGCCATCACTGGTGTGTTCTGTTTTACAATCAAGACTGATCACCTTTTATTGTAAATGTCTGCGCTAAGACACACAACGTAGGGTTCTTTTGATCATATTAATCTCTCAGATATGCTTTTATATCCAATAATCTTTGCTTAAAAAATTAATTTGATAACCGCAATTGTGAGAAACCTGTTGTCATATGGAATCTTTTCTATTCAGAGCTCAACGATCTTTAGTATCTCTAAAATATTTGAAGGTATGCCAACCAAATTGGAATGAATTGCCGAAATAGTGTCAGACCTTACAATGGGATTACTTCGGGCAACATTGGATCACCATGCGATTAGAATAGCAGAGATGTATAACGGAGCTAGTTCGTTCCCTCTCTATCAATAAACATTATCCTAATGAGAAGTTGGTCAAATTTTATTACGAAAGGCAATAGCGCGGCGTGAAGCTGAAATGGCAATTATGTCAAGTAAGAATTAATATAAGAGATTAAAGATCTAGTATTGTGATAGACGTTATTGGAAAGTTGGCAAGAAGAACCTTAGTGTTTTCTCCGGCTGATTTCTAGGATGGAATCCTTGTAAGGGGGTAGATTGTAATATCCTGAAATTTTATGATTATTATTGTGATATATTAAGTGAGGTATTATCTGAATTATTTCAGTTCGAGTTATGTTTGGCTTTAATTGTTATTATGTTACCGTGGATGCTATTGTTATCAATTATGATTCTTGCAAAGGTTTAAATTATTGTTGAAGCCTCTACCGCTCAATTACCACAAGATTTAGTGAAAAAGTATTGCAAAGTACCAAAACTGTTTTGATGTTGTTGAAATGAAAATATCAGTTTTATTTTGAAACTCTGCAAATTGGAGGCTATCCTGTTATATTTTAATGAACTTCCTGAGCATTTCTTTGGCTCATACTTGCCTGTTTCTAATTTAACTTTCCAGTGAGAGGTAGACTGGCGGAATTTAACTGCATAGTTTGGAACAAGAAAAGAAAGAAGCTACTATAAAGATGGTCTGATTCTGGGTATGCGGGAATATCATAAGTATTATTGTATATAGTTGTTTTTAGATAGTATTACTTATATTATCGTATAGTTGGGTCTAGTATACTTTTTTCGAAGTTATACTAGTGGGTTAAGTTTTGAGTTTATAAATTGTTGAAAAGAGTTTTAAGAAAAGAAAAAGTTTATTTGTGGATTTTGAATTCTTGTTTCTAGCACTGTAACCTAAGAGATCTTGGAATATTTAGGGTCATAGTTATTATATTTCATTTAAAGGACAGTTGTTGGTGATTATTTTTGATTAAACATGTTTTATTATTTTGAGATTTCAGTGATGACCAAATCCTCTTACCCCTGATTTGGGGGCGTCATAGGTTGGTATCAGAGCCCAGGTTATAGTAAACTAGAAACGAGAGTTTGTAGGAGTGTGTATAGTTATGTATGAACGCTAGAGCTCATATAGAGTTCATGTTGGACTATTGGATATAATACCATTAAGTAAGTTAAGATAGGCGTACTTGTTTGAGATGGTTGCGCTAAGCTGGATAGAATTCTTGGCAGCTGCTGACATCTAATGGGGAATCTTTTGAGGCTATTTCGAATCGACGATGATGTAGGGTATCGATAACTTTCAGACGTGGAGAAGAAGAGCTTTGAATCCGATGACGAGTAATCGAAGAGTCATCGAAGAAGCTGATAAAGAAGGCATTTTTAAAGACCTTGGCAATACCTTCCCTTTTTTGTTGACATCTCTGTAAAAGAGGCATCTGTTCAATCATGTTTATATTTAAATGTGCCAAAAGTTGTCATGAAGCCTATTTTCAGGTTTTGATAGCTCTGTTGTGATATTTGAACTTCCACTTTCATTTATGATGGATAGTTTATTAATATTATAGCACCACTTGCTCGTTTCATGCCAGTATTTTCTTGTCTGGCTATTCATTTTCTCTAGCTCCTTTAGAATTTGTTCATTTTTGATCCATAGTGTGCAATAAAGATTAAGTTGTTTGAAAATATTCAACATTCATTTGATTTTTATTCCCTTTCATATTTCTTCACTTCGACTGAGACGAACAACCCTATTTATAGGGGACGCCAGGATTTTGGGGCTCTCACACCAATTGTTATTTTCTAAAATATTTTAATTTAATATAGTATGTCTTTTTCATAAGGGGATAGCCTATTTAACCTTTTTTAAAACAAAAATATCAAATATACCCAAAAACTGAAATGTGGCCCTTGATAGCCCCTGATTACGTAGGTTCTTGTACCACGACAGTGTTACGTAGTTTCTTGTGTCGTATATCTATCAATACGACATATTGTCCAACGTATTGCACATACGATACAACAATGCATCTACATCACGTGTATAAGATGTAAATGAATTTTATATACTAGGTTTCGAATTTAAATCAAGTTAGAAGAGTTTAAGGACCGGCCCATGACTTAAAAGGCCATTGTCAGTTCATATAATAATATAAGAAATCTATGTACATGTCACATTAGGTAGCCTATGAGTTTTGGTCAACAAGCTTGGTATTAACATTGGGGTCATGAAATGGTAATTGCATATGCAGCACTAAATAGTAGATTGCGGCATTTCATTTCCCGTATCAAGTAGTATCAAGTAGTATTGAGGGCCATAATCCTTATAAAGTGTATTGAGGCACATACATATTTAAATATGGTAATTTTGGCATTCTCTCTTTCTCATACTCTCACATTTTATTTATTATTTATGAAAATACCAAATAAATAAGAATTCAACTTTTTCTAATCATATAAAAAAGTTCTATAAAACTTTGTTATTGGATATTATTGTTGTATATTTATATATTTTTTCATGATGTGAATAAATAAATAAATAAATAAATAATTTTTTAAAAATTTCTAGAAAATATAAATTCAACCAAAATTGGTCATATTTATTAAATTCGAGCGAATACTATCAAATTTATGTCGAAAAACTTTGGCAAGGAAGGAAGACAACTCTCTACTATAAAGATTCGAAGATTCAGAAGTTTTATGATGTGCTTACAAGGAAGATGTTTGAAAAAAAAAATGAGGAATGAACTTGGAAGAGATTAGGAAATTGAAGAAGGAGTTTTAGTTTCTTAGAGACAAACCAAAAACCAATGCTATTGTTGTGCCTAGAAAACCAGGGACACAAAGGCCTAAGGAGAAAGACATTGTGATCAAGAAAACGAGCAGTACAACAAACTCTGACAAACCTGTAACAAGGTCTAGAACAAGTGCTGATATGAGAGATAAGGGGAAAAGCAATTTGGATGAGATTCAAACTATTCTTGTTATTCAACATGGAGTGATTTTATCCTATATTTACTATTGTGGATAATGTAACATCCACAAAATTTTGTGAATATAAGTATGTATTAAATGAATTAAATAAATATTTTTAATTCCAGTTTGATGTACTTCCATTTTTATAATTTTTAAAATTTAAGCTTAAATTAATTTCACCACTCTATGCTACGTGGTAGTTATTATTTGTGATCCCGTAAAGACAAGAATATATTTCGGATAATTGTTACGTCTTTCAAATGCGTCTATGTGAAATTATACGTTCATTGGACTCGTTTTAAATAGCGCTGGCTTATACGTGTTCAATCTTGTTTTAAGTGAGTTTATATATTTTATAATTATTTTCGGGGTTTATGTTTATTTAGAAATTATTTCGAGTTCATAAAAATTATCAGAGCATAACCCAGTACGCCATAAGTGGCCTATTGCAATGCCAATTTACTGTTAAAATATGCCAGAAAAGCATTGCAATAGGGCTATTGTAACACTAGGGGCATTACACTTGCGAGCATTACATCAGGGTCTAAAGTAACACTTTAGTTGTCTATTGTAACATAGAGAAAAGTATAACAATACGGCTCTACTATAACATTGTAATGACCAATTGTAACAGTTTGTCAATGTTACATTAGGTTAGAATTATTTTGCAGAAGAGGGACCCACATAGACTAATGTAAAACTCTGTTTCATGTATTGTAACACTACTATGTTTTAATTATGCAACACTATCTTTTATTAATGTAATACTACAATATATAAATATATTAATAGGCAAATGCAACGGTCATTTATACAAAATTCTGAAATATCTGCCGCATGCAAACAACAATCCCAATTTTATATAAAATTTAACAAACTTAATTCGAATAACCTTCGCAGGTTCTTTACCTCCCTCGAATAATTGCTTAAAATCCAGTAGGCGCGGATCAATTTTGGCACGGACCTTTTACTTAAAGGTTATAGCATATATTTTTGTAGATGCTGAACGATTAGCCAAAGGTTTGTCTACTTCAACCTTCTCAAACAACTACTCAATTAATTACAATGTTGGACAAAATGTCGGGATATATCACCCATTAGCATATTGCGGAAATGTGAAAAGGACAGAGCATCGCCTGTCTAAGATAGTAAAGAACTGCAGTGTAGAACTGAGACCGAAAAACCTACAATATAATCCAATTATATATATCTTGAATTATATACATAATTTAGACTCTAGCTTTACAAACACTCTGAGAAAATGAAAGATATATAAACTAGAAGATCTTTATCACTACAATGAAGGTGACATAATACCATGTTTAAAAGTTTTAAAGCCATATCCATCAGATCAAATATTTAAAATATAAACTCTATCGACATTAGTTAGCATGATACATAAAAATCACGATCCTTCACTCTGCCAAAACTCGGCATCAAAAATTTTCAATTCATGGGAAACCATATATTTTGTATCAATAAAAATACATAAACAGTATAAGGCCGCACAAACATACCTTTGCCAAATTTGAAATCCACATTCTCTAGACACATTAATACTCAAGTTCTGGGAAAATTAGCAAGTTATAGTGTGATAGTAAACTGCTTATACAAGATTAAAAGGTTAAAGAGAGAAATGAAAATTTGTAAAGATGACAGTGAGGTTGATTAAGATCAATTCAGGCATGTATAAGATTTATATATTATGAAGTTCTTTATGGATTTTAGAAAAATAAAGCAATTAATTGACTGAATTCGTAGAACCATAAAGGTCGTCACCACTATGCTAAAGGGAGAAAGTTTACCCAATGTTTCCGCTCTCTGGCTACGCGGTATCAAGTGTCCAAGCCCCTTTTGTTTACCATCAATTAAACATTTAATACGAACACCCTCTTCTGGATACAAAAAAGAGGTTGGTGCAACTAAAGGAGTAATAAAGTTTTGAACCTTAAATAACTATAAATCTCAACTAACAAGATATACAATTTTTAAATAAGTGCGGGTTATTTTAAGTTTAAATTTGTATGCAGAACACCGTAAACCATAAGTAATACTGGAAATGTAAATGGAAATTATAACCTCGGTCCTTGGTAATTCTTGGTGGACAACAATGACCTTGAGATACAAAATGAAATCCCAATAGAATAATTAAAATGAATATAATAATCATCATTTTTCAACTAAAGTAAAAAAATACGAACCCTTTTGCAGTCCTTATAGCAATCTTTATTCTAATTTCCCAACTCAAAAGGCTGATATATCCCCGGTCACCGTGTAACCCCAGTTACAAATTGCCATTGTCAACATACTCTTACACAACCTGAGTGGATAGATTTTTCAGTCAATTCAATAAACTGTTGAGGTAATTTTACTATTATGTAAGACACAAAGACAATAAATGATAAAACAAATACATAGGCAAGAAGTACCTTTGCTAACCTTGAGCACATTAACCAATCGAACCTACAAGGTTCTTATGCCATCCTTTTCCAACAGCTTCCACTTTTTGCCTGACCCCTACAAACAAATTGATACAAACTAGTGAAAACAATTAATGATTACCATGTCAAAACAAAGTGACTTTTGTAAATAAGTTTTATTGAAATTTAGGAGGTTGTTTTGCATAACCAATTTTTATTTTGTGGTGCCACTAAAACACATTGTTGTTATATCTTCTTAACATTAATCACTAAGGTAATTAGTGTTCGACTATCACATAAAATGTTTCAGAAAAGTAGTTGATGCTTTCATATAATTATTCAATTTAACTATATTCTATAGTTCATACCACTAACTACTAATATAGTGCAATCAATTTAGCCCAAAAAGGTAAACAAAAACTCTGTAATGCAAGCGGTGAGTGCACATAATTTTCCATGGACTGTGTGGCTTGTGCTATAAGTGGAGATTGAAATGAAAAGAGTAGACAACTAGTGCACATCAATAGAGACATGATTGTGTATCACAAATCTTTTCTCCTAAAAACATAAACCAAACCATATCTATTTTGTATAGTATAATTATATCCTCCCCACAAATGTTTAATATGGGAAGGGTGAGATGTACATATAAACACAAGGACTTCCAACTACTGATAACTTACTGTCGCCCCTCTAAACTCAGCAATTCTTTTCATGAATCCAACTCCAAAAATACACGCATACAAATAAAATCCCTGTCGAATTAGTATAAGAAAAAGCCCCAATTTTACCTTAATGAAAATTTAATCTGGAAACCCCAGTTTTAAAGGCCTAATCAGAAATATCAAAATGAAATATAAATAGCAAAGAGAATATGTATTTATTTACCGGTTAACGGGAGAAAAGAATTAAAGCCTTAAGTGGAAGCCCTAGTAATCATAAAAATTTTAAAATAATTGGAGCCATATACATGTGTACATTTTCTATTTTCTTTATTTTAATTTTTCAGTTTAACTAATAGTATATATATATATATATATATATATATATATATATAAA
>PHNY01300373.1:14625-41355 GCA_003724115.2 Anethum foeniculum
GTACTATACAGAGAAATGCATAATTCAGAAAATAATTTAAATTATAATTTTATGATAATAAATATTCTTTAATATTTTTAAAACTAAAAAAGTAGCAAATGTAACATTAGGTACCGGTGTTACATGTTTTGACCGTCATTAGGATGTAACTATCCTGGTATTAAGTTGCTTACTCATACAATGAAACTATGGGAACGAGTTATTAGTGCAGGCTTAGGAGAATTGTTGACATTTCAGCGAATCAATTTGGTTTCATGCCTGGTAGTTCAACGATTGAGGCGATTTATCTTGTTTGTTGCCTCATGAAAAAATATCGTCCAAGGATCTTCATATGGTGTTTATAGATCTTGAAAAGGCATATGATAGTGTTCCCCGTTCAGTTATTTGGGGATGTTTACAAGCTCAAGGGGTTTCGTTTGAGTTTGAGTATATACGCATTATGAGCGGTAGGGACATGTGTTCGCATGCCATTAGGTGATACTCTGTTTTTAAGTTTAGAAATTCAAATGTATTCGGTTTAAATTTTAAATAATCGTGCAAAATAGGATACCTAATCGAGATTTTTGAAAATTTAGAATATTTAACCAGAATTTTAAATTATTCTTAAAAAAATTGGCTTTTAGATACACTTGTGAAATTCAAATAATTATATATTAGTTTGGATTTTATAAAATGATGGATTTTTATAGATTTAGTAATGGTTTTATACATTTTGAAATCTAACCAAATTTTATAAAATTTTGAAGGGTTTGTTAGAAAAGTCTACTTACTTTATGAGCTCTTACATAACCTCCGTCAAACATTAAGTAGATCCAAAATCAACGGTAATTTTAAAAAGTTCATGAGTTATTAATCGTTCAAATTCATTTATAACTTGAGTTGAATACAACCTTTATATATTTAATTTGGTCTTTCAGAATAAGAAAACGCTCAAATTGGATGAGTAAATTCGTTGGAAAATTACTAGAGGGATGATAAAATATTCGATCTGAAACCTCAACTTTTGAATTACCCAACCCAAAATTTTGAATTTAGATTTCAATTATAGCGATCCGAAATTCGAAATTCGATCAAAAACCGAAACCCGATAAAAATATGATAAATAAATAACATACAATTTTTAAATATTTTATTATATATAATATTTTAGATGTAAGACATACAATTTACATATTTTTGTTTTTTATTTGATTAGTAAGATAAGTACTCAATACTTATATAGTGACTTATAACTCACTTTCTCAACCCCATATTTGATTAATATATTTAAATATGTAATTTTTTTATAATTTACACAAAAATTCATTTGTGCTGGAATATTATATATTATTTTATCAATATATTTTATATTTCACTCACCGTGTCAATACGTGCAATATGTTACATATTAATTTAATCTTTTTAATTTTATTTATCGTATATATGTACCTAATATTGTTTGCATGTAACAGTGAATTAATTACATTATTTTTAGTTTTGGATACCCAGAAAAAATCTGATCCGATCTAATCTAAGACCTGGCCGATTTGAATTTCAATAACCCGAGAATATTAGGACTCGGATTTTGATTTTACAAAACCTGACCGGTGATCCCAAAATTATAGTACCGGTAAATATGAACAGTAGAACAATGGCAGTAGTAATAATATCAAATATTTGATGGACCCGCTAATTCAATCTGTGTTTTCAGAAAAAGATAGTTAAATGTAACACATGAATGCTGATTCGTTTTGGAACTTAGAACATGTTGGGAATATTAACTAAACACACAACAATGGGGCATTTATATATCACAAATCAACATTAACAGACAATTTAAGCCAAATAACGAAACAATCACGAAGGTCAAAACAAGCATATAATTAATGATTGTAGTGAAACGAGAAAAAGATAGAGAAAATCACTTAGCTATTTTGTAGGTTCATCAAAGTCAAAGATTTTGCTGAGCAGCCAAGCCCTCTAGAAGAATTGACTGTTCTTGAAAAGATTATTGCCCCACTTACGTTGTGAAGGGTTGCAGCAATATCACTTCTAGGATAAAACAACTCAGAGCGATCCGTTCTAAGATACGACAAGGCTCAACAATGATCAGCACCTCAATTCACCGAGAAAATCTATAAATATACATAAGTATCTGTGGGAGAGAGCAAGAGAGATGATGTTTTAGGGTTTTTATAGTTTTGTTTCCTTCAAAAAAGTATGTCCCTCTATATATGCTACATATCATATATTTATCAAGAGTATATTACTATTATTATAAAATAATAATAATCCTCATTTAGATATAAATATATAATAAATATACAATATCCTTATTTATGAATATAATTAAATATAGCTTTAATAATAAGTTTCTGTTAGCCCCTGAGCTTCGTAGTGTTTTTTCAGCTCAAGACCCGAGCTAAGCCTGAGCCAAACCAAGTGTCCACTTTTTTTAACTCACAAGCCCTGAGCCTACACTCAAGTCCCCTGACATGAAAAGAGAGTCATCTTCTTTTAACTCACATACCTTGAGCGTTCACTCAAGTCCTGAGCATGTCAAGAGAATTCGCAACTCACTTGTCAACTAAAACTAAAACAACATTTAAACAAATAAGCAATTTTGCTCTCATTTCTTCATGGATTATACTAAGAAAATATCTTAAATGCAAACATGAAAGTTCACGTCCTTATAGAAAGGAAGAACCTGTAATTGTTAGTTTCCGGAATTACATCAAGAACACATCCAAAGTGTGCCTCTAACTTTTCATTTTCTAACAATCCCCCACAAATCCATACAGAAATTCATATCAGATTCTACTAATGACTTGTTTTTCAGAGTCGGTACCCTTCCTGGTTTAAAGCTCATAAGTCCCCTACTTCGATGGCTACCGGATATAGGTAGCATGTATCACCTTGAATCTTTGATCATTTGGTGTAACCACACTCCATAGACGATGACAAGCCAAAGGTTATGGTGCTGATTTATGGCTCTGAGACGTTATCATCGTGTCCGATCATGTTCATCGAATGCTTAGAGGAATAACCCTTTCCTCTATTGTGACCTCACAATAACATTCGCTTAGCTAGGCATCTCCAAAGATGTACTGTCAACATCTCGTCTTACGACTTGACTCCGTTCAGATGTACTGCCAACATTATTTGGTCCCAGCAGAGTTTTAGAAAACTCTGACTCAAAACTATTTTTATCAGAGTTTATTAAACTCTTGCTATACAACCAGTTTCAGTACCTTTTACGGTCTCCAGGGGATAGACTCAGATAGGTGAGTATCTCAATATATAGTAAAGGTACTACCGATTCATCCTTACTACTTGTTATTCCTCTCAAGTGTATTGGGTTCCCGCTGTAGATGAACCATGATGGGTTATCAGTCCCATCCCCAACCTCAACTTAAGGACTACAACATGCTCAAGCCCCTTAGTCAAAGGATCAACTATTGTAATATCCCGTATTTTCGGAATCTATTTATTTTATTATGTGAAGGCTTTTCTGTGATCTTGCTAATATAGAAGGAATAAAATTATGGATATTTTATTCCCGTGCAGTGCTTCTCGTTCTTTAATTGCCCAATATGGAAATTGTTAGTTTGTATCAATCCTTGTTGGTGTGTGAAAGTATTTAATTACTTTTCATATTTTAAAAATTTTATTAAAAGCCGATCCTTTCTTCGATATCGGTAAATTAAGTTTATTTTTAAAAATCTAGGGATCAAGTGGATATTTTGTCCACGTCAAAGTTATATCCGGTATTTCATCCGGGTTCAAAAGTTTGTTTATTGAAAGTATAAAATATTCTAGAATGTGGAATATGCATATTTGTGACAAATTTAATATTTTAGAATTCATGGACATATTTAATTATGTCCCTTAAAAATTAAAACATTTTTTTTCTGTATTTTATCCATGTTCACCCGTGTATCGGGTTTGTGGTGAAAATATTCAAATATGAATATTTTATGATCACTTAATTACATGTTAAATGCAATATTGCGTGTGTAAGTTAGTTTTAAAATATTTCCGGACATATAATGTTATGTGGTAGATTTTATTTGTGGTTCCGTAAGGACCAGGATATTTTTATGATAATTTTTACGTGTTCAATTATATGAAATTATACGTTAGTTGGACTCGTTTGGAATACCGTATGTACGATATTTGGGGTTTATTATAAATTTAGGAAATTATTCATTTTCCAAATAATTATCGGACCGGGACCCTATCGGGACGTCAAACCCTGCAAAATTTGTACCTTTATTTTTATAAAATTTAAAATGGTTCTCCAGCTCAATATTATTGTATTTTTTGAACGTACGAAAATCTTAAGGAAATTTTGATATAAATTTTATATTTAATTAAAAATGTTATTAAAATAATCATTCCCCGTGAATTAATATTTCGGGCCTAATTAATTTGAATATTCGATCAAAACATCGTTAATTTAAATCAAGGGTGTTAATTTCCCGTAATTATAAATAGCCAGAAATTTTTTTTTACTTTATTTAAAAATCAAAAAAAAAAGATCTGTATTATCCAGCAAAATGGAAAAATTCTAAAATTTTTCTTTTGGTTGTTCTTGATTCGTTCTGAGAATTAAATCAATCCTTGGACATGATCTTGTGATCCAAATTTAAAGCTTGAGTAACCATTGTGAAACTCTTGAAGAGTTCTACACATTGCTATCATCAAAATGATCCAAAATTTTGGTAAAATTTTTAATTCAATTTTCTAGGGTTTATGTCGAAACTGGGGGCGTTACCGAGTGGTATCAGAGCTAAGGTTATAGTGAACTACAAATAAGAGTGTGTAGGAATGTGTATAGTTATGTAAGAAGAGCCAGAGCTCATATAGAGTTCGTGTTGGACTACTGGATATAGTACCAATAAGTAAGTTAAGGTATGTGTGCTAGTTTGAGATGTTTGTGCTGAGCTGGATAAGACTCCTCGCCGTTGTCGATGTCTATTGTAAAATCTTCTGAAACTATAACGAGTCAACGACGATGTAGGGTATCCATAATCTTAGGACCTGAAGAAGGAGATTTCTGAAGCGGATAACGAGCCATCAGAAGAGTTGATAAAGATGGCATATTTGAAGACCTTGATAATACCTTCTCTGTCTATAAAAAGTTTTGATATCTTTCCAAAAGAGGCTGCTTAATGCTTATTTCTAGTTTTTAAAGCCTTGTTAAGTTGTGATATTTGAACTTTCAATTTTTCAATGGTGACTAATGTTCTTGGTGTTATTACACCATTTGTTCGTTATGTGACAGAGGTTATCATGAAGCATATTTTCAGGTTTCGATAGCTCTAAAAAAATTTTATATTTGAATATCCATTTATTTTATAGTGGATGGTTTTATTGATGATATGGTACCACTTGCTCCTTATGTATTAATATTTTCTTTTCTGGTTATTTATTTTTCCAGAAAAAAAATTGTACCATTGGAATTTGTTCGATTTTGATCCAAAGTCGGCATTAAATAATCATTTGTTGGAAAGCATTTACTATTCATCTAACTTTGACTTTATTTCATATTTTTCTACTCCAATTGAGAATAACAACCCTATTCATAAGGGACACCATGACACTCTATCTGTGTGATAGAAGTTAAATTGGATGCCATCACTAGTGTGTTGTGTTTTATAATAAAGGCTGATCACCTGTATTGTAAATGTCAGCATTAAGGCACCCAACGTCGGAATCTTGTGACCATAATGGTCTCTCGGTTTTTCTTTTATTTTCAATAAGGTCTGTTTAAAAATTCCTTAGTTGAAAACCACAGCTGTGGGACACGTATGTTGTTATGGAATCATTTTCTCTTCAGAGTTCCATGATTTTATCATCACAAAAATATTTGAAGATATACCAGTTCAGTTAAAATGAGTTACTCTTGCCAAGTTAAAGTGAGATTTTCTAATGAGATTACCCTGAACAACTGTAAATTGCAATGCGATTAGATTATCAATGGCGTATAATGGAGCCAGCTCATTCTCTCTCCATCGATGAAGATTATCCTATTGAGAAGTTGGCCAATTTTAGGAGGACGAAACAACAGTGCAGAGTGAAACTGCAACAAGAATTATGCCATATAAGAAATCCAAGATATTATTCGAGATTTCAGAAAAGTTATTTGTGAGTTGATGCTATCATCAATTTTGCTATCATCAGTTTTGGAATGTATATAATATGTTTCTTTCATCAAAGTGAAGAACGTCTAGTTTTAAAATGATTGGCCCATGAGAGAGTAGGATTATGTGATGGTTCAATAAGGTTTTTCCTATGTGGAAAACCCGGTAAGAATGTCAGGTAGATTGAATGGATGTTAAAGATAAAAGATTTAGTTTCGTGGCAATTGTGATGTTAATTGGAAATTTGGCAAGAAGGACCTTAGTGTCTTCTTTGGTTGATTCTGAGGACGAAATTCTTATAAGGGGTAGATTGTAATATACCGTATTTTCAGAATCTATTTATTTTATCATGTGAAGGCTTTTATGTGATTTTGCTAACATGCATGGAAGGGATAAAATTATGGATATTGTAATATCCCGTAGTTTCAGAATTTATTATAATTATTTTTTGAACGTTTTATGTGATTTTTTCAATTCAGAAAGAATAAAATTACGAATATTTTATTCCAAATGAGTTTGTGTCCTTAAAAGGGGCCTAATGTGCTCAATGGTAGTTATGTATAAATCCCCATCAATATCTTAAAAGTATTTATTACTTTTATCATACTCCAAATTTTATTAAAAGCCAATCATTTCATTGACAATGGTAAAATTGAGTTCGCTTTACAATTTTAGGGATCGAATAAATATTTTATCTATGCCAAAATTATATCCGAGATTTTTGCTAGTAAAAATTTTGTGTTGATTATCAGAATAAAATATATAATTATTTGGAAAATATGTGTTACATGATTCTTGGATATGAAATTACGTGTAATGGTGATTATGTAGCTTTTACGTGGTTGTTTGTATTGTTGATTTTGGTTAACATGAATTTTAAATGAGTTATTATGTGAAAATAAGAATTTTCGGACTTTTGATAAAACCACGATACTTGTTTTGTTATTTTCGGAATTCTTTCAAGGACTTTATAAAAATAAGATTATAATTTATTTCAGCAGAAAGGAATTTTAAAACAATTTTATATTTATTGTTGCATTTATCGGTCCAATATATTGTAAAATGCATATAAAATAATTGATGCATGTAGAAATCATGAAACTTGTTTTGTTATTTCCAGAATATTAGTAGAGACATTTTAAAAATATAAGTTGAATTTATTTTAGGTGTTTAGTATTTTAAAATGATTTTACACTCTTTATTCTTTTGAAGTGTGTAATTCTTGTAAAATCAATAATTAAATTATCCATACGTTCAATTTTTTTTTTAAAAATATGGGGAAATAGATAATTTTATTCTCTACAATTCCAGCAGGCCATATTTATTTTCCTAAATATATATCAGCCTGTTATATATTTTACAATCATTTTCTTGTATAAGTTGTGTAAAAAAAATTAAAATAGAAAAATTTCCTCCACGTACCCCCCGCTACTCCTCCCACCCACCAGCACACATACCCCTCACCGCCGTGGCACCTTCCCTTTTATTCTTTTTCTGCCTCTCATCTTTATATCTTCGATCTCTCTCTATTGTCTCATCTCTCTCTTTCTATTTCTCGTCCCTCACTTTTCTCTCTTAATTTCTAGTTTTTAAAAACAAAAATTTGAAAATTTAAGGTTGGGATGTTCTTGAGGGTTATTGACAATCAAACTCAATTATGGGGTGTTAGAAGTGTCCATTTTTGACATTCTTATACTCAAATCGAAGCTCCTGCCAAGCTTTTCAATTCTATCATCCGTTTTCACGGACGATAATGATTTTGAAAATTCAAAATTTTGTATTCTTCGTTTCTTTTTAACTTTCCAGATTAAATAAGGATTATTTGTTAATTTAAATTGCTGGGTTAGATTGTATGTGTTCACAGCTTTGTTTTGAGATATAAATTGTTAAGTTTGATAGTGTTTTTGTGAAACTCGAGTTTGGGCATGATTTTCAATTCCATTTTATGTTCTTGATATGAATTATCTAATCTTATTATTGTTTGTATAGCATTTTACGTGTTCTAAGCTT
This sequence comes from Anethum foeniculum, assembly GCA_003724115.2. Classification (NCBI taxonomy): domain Eukaryota; kingdom Viridiplantae; phylum Streptophyta; class Magnoliopsida; order Apiales; family Apiaceae; genus Anethum; species Anethum foeniculum. Next base: position 22,761 of record PHNY01300373.1, read on the forward strand.
CAATTTGGTATGTCAATTGTCGAGTTTGGTTTCGATTCGGTGACTTTCCGATTTTGGCGGCCGAATTTTTCTTCTTTTTTGCCGAATTTTGAATTTTATGGGTTGGTTGATGATACGGGGTACATGAATCGATAGATCGTTAAATTTTGGACATGGGGAATATTTTTGTTGAATTTTTGGGCTAGTTTTGGAGCTTGTCGTATTTTGGAGTGTCATGGGAAAAGTCGCCGGATTCTGGAATTTTCCGGCGATATCCATTAAAGCTGGCAAACTGTTCTTCATGTTCTTCATGATCCCGCACCCGACCCGTTTTCAACCCATTTGACCCGGTTTTGATTTCCCAAACCCTGATTCCCAAACAAGAAATTATTTCTGGGAATTATTTTAAATAAAAATCAGAAAAATTATTTATTTTATTCAAAAATGGATTTAATTCAAATTCTATTTAATTAATCATTTTAAATAATTAAATAAATTACTTTTAATTCAGAAAATTATTTTTCTGTATTATTTTCGAAAATCTAACTTTGATTTAATTATTTATAATTTGTTTTAGTTAATTATATATTTAATTGATTGATTAATTCATTTAATCTATTAATTTTATGTATAAATTCTTAACTAAAATATAATTATTAAAAATTAAGCCAAATAAGTTTTAAATATTTTTTTTTATTTTTTTAAAATTGATAAATGTATTAAATAATCAATTAATATTATAATTAATTGATTTATTCTTATTTTATTGACAAGAAATAAACCATTAGTCCGTTTTAAGTGAAATGAACGGCTCTAGACTCAGAAAATTATTCTCATTGTATTAAAAATACTTTTGAGACCCAAATTCTTTTGTAACGAAAGCCCGTTTATTTACAAACATTTCTAAGTCGGATATTTACTGAAAAATCATATTTTGACCAGATTTTAGTTTTAAATACACCGAATCGAATCTTTTGAAGAACTGAGTTATGTGTTATATGAATTATGTGCTTACGTGCATTATGTGTTGATGTGCATTATATGTTATGTGCTCAACAGTTGTTAGTTATATAAATTAATGTCTGTAATTACTCCGTATAAGAAGTTATCGTATGGGTACACAATAGAATTGTAAGCGAGCGGTTCGTCGAGTAATTATTGTTTAAGTGATTAAAGTGGATCCCTTAATGATAGATGTGGATTGTTCGGGACGGTCAGGACCAGATGGAACGGATCAAAAGTAAAGTTGCATAGTGTTGTATACCGGACTTATAGCAATTGCATGAGCAACAAATTGAAGAATTATTGGAATTGAACCGGGTGATGTCATAAGACGGCAGAATAAGATATTGTGTTAGTTTGAGCGTGCATAATTGCTAAGGACCAAAGTCAAGTATTATTCCTTCATTCTAAATGTTTTTATCTTTAAAATATTTGTTTCTGATTACACAAATACATTTCCACTATTCTACGTTCAGAATAGTTAATTGCTTTTGCATATCCAAATGCTGGTTTTAAGTTATACAAATGTTCTCGCTACTCTAAATGCAGAATAGATGGATATTTTCCGTTTTGGAAAAAAAAAATTGATTTGGAGATGATCCCTGGCCATGTGATATGGGGGGAGGAAAATTGAATTATTCAGGATGCCAATTAATTCGACTCCTTTATTAAAATGTTTTAAGATGGGATGGTTTGCGTAAGAGGCCGTGACGGCGGTCCAGCCTTTTCGCTTAAGTGGCTAATAATGTCCAGCGAATGTGATACCTCTAGGCCAAAGTGTGCCTTTTGGTAATTTGTTATTATTTCACGTAAGTGGCCAATATGGTCCAGCGGAGGTGATACCTTTGGGCCACTGTGTGCCTTCTGGTAATTTGGGTACCCCTTGTTTTCGATGTGCTTCGGCACACCGGTGTTGCTTCACTACTGATCATCGGTGGCAACACACCATCGTTGATTCCCATCTAAATTGTTGCTGATAATCATAAAAGAAAATGATTTATCAACTGTTTATGTTTTGGATAAAATTATTGATATAAAACTCATGATTCAGCTTATTATTACTGTTTCATATTGTTGTTTACGATTTTACCATGGATCCTATTGTTATCAATTCTGGTTCTTGCAAAGGTTTAAATTATTGCCAAAGCCTCCGTCGCTCAATTATCAAAAGATTTAATGAAAAAGGGTATTCCAAATTATCAAAACTGTTTTGATATTGTTCAAATTAAAATATGAGTTTTATTTGATAAATCTACAAATGTTTTGAGGCTTTCCTTTTATGCTTTTAATAGTCTTGCTGAGCATTTCTTTCGCTCATACTTGCCTGTTTTTAATTTAGCCTTCCAGTGAAAAGTAGACTGGTGGAGTTTAACTGCATAGTTCAGGAAAAGAAGAGAAAGATGTCAATATGTAGATGGTTTGATTCAGGGTATGCGGGAATAGCGTATGTTTTTTCATAAAGTGTTGTTTTCTATTTTTATTATTTATATTATCTTTTACTAGGGTCTACTATACTTCTTTTCGAAGTTATTCTAATGGGTTAAGTTTTGAGTTTGGAAATCGTTGAAAATAGTAATAAAAGAAAAGAAAATTTTATTTGTGGATTTTGGATTCTTGTTTCTAGCACTGTTACCTAAAAGATCTTGGAATAGTTTGGGGTCATAGTTATTACATTTCAATTGTTGGGCATTAATTGGTGATTTTTTTGGGTTAAACGAATTTTATAATATTGAGATTTTCGTGACGACCAAATCCTCTGATCCCGAATTTAGGGGCGTTACAGGTTGGTATCAGAGCTGATGTTATATTAAACTAGAAACGAGAGTGTGTAGGATTGTGTATAGTTATGTAAGGATAGCCAGAGCTCATATAGAGTTCGTGTTGGACTATTGGTTATAGCACCAATAAGTAAATTAAGATAGGTGTACTCGTTTGAAATGGTTGCGCTACGCTGGATAGAATTCTTGGCAGTTACAAATGTCTTTTAGGGAATCTTCTGAGGCTATTTTGAATTGACGATGATGTAGGGTATCGATAAGCTTAAGATGTGGAGATTATGAGTCATTGAAGGAGATGATAAAGAAGGAATTTTTAAAGACCTTGGCAATACCTTCTTTGTCTATAAATTGTTTTAACATCTCTGTAAAAGAGGCATCTGTTCAATCATGTTTATGTTTAAATGTGCCAGAGCCTGTCATCAAGCCTATTTTCAGGTTTTGAAAGCCTTGTCAAGTTTTGATATTTGAACTTCCACTTTTCTTTCATGGTGGATAATTTTATTGGTGATATGGCACCACTTGCTCGTTATATGCCAGTATTTTCTTCTTGGGCTATTCTTTACTTCCAGAAATAGCACTTTTGGAATTTGTTCAGTTTATATCCAAAGTGTGCATCAAAGATTCATTTGTTACAAACAATTCAATATTCATCTGATTTTGACTTCCTTTCATATGTTATTCCGACTGAGACAAACAACCCTATTTATAGGGGACGTCTGGACTATCTGTCTGTGTGACATAAGTTAGATGGGACGCCATCACTGGTGTGTTATGTATTATAATAAAAACTGATCACCTTTTATTGTAAATGTCTGCGCCAAGACACACAACTTCGGGTTCTTTTGATCATATTGATCTCTCAGTTATTCTTTTATATCCAATAACTTTTTCTCCAAAAATTTGTAATTTGATAACCACGATTGTGAGACATCTGTTATCTTGTGGAATATTTTCTTCTCAGAGCTCATTGATCTTTAGTCTCTCTAAACTATTTGAAGGTCTGCCAACTAAGTCGGAATGAAGTGTTGAAATAGAGTTAGACTTTATGATGGGATTATCCCGAGCGACAACGGATCATGATGCGATTAGAATACCAGTGATGTATAATGAAGTCAGCTCGTCCTCTTTTTATCAGTGAAGATTATCTTATTGAAAAGTTGGTCAAATTTTATTACTTAAAGGGCAATAGCGCAACGTGAAGCTCAAATGGAAATTGTATCAAATAAGAATGAGTATGAGAGATCAAAGAAGCATTGCTTTAGACGCTATTGGAATTTGAATCTTAGTGTTTTCTATAGCTGATTTCGAGGATGGAATTCTTATAAGGGGATAGATTGTATTATCCCGTAGTTTCAGAATTTATTATAATTATTATTTGAATGTTTTATGTGATTTTTCCAATTTCGAGAGATTAAAATTATGGATATTTTATTCCTGATGATTTCGTGTCCTTAAAAGGGGCCTAATGTGCTCATTGGTAGTTCTGTATCAATCCCCATCAGTATCTTGAAAGTATTTATTACTTTTATTACATTCAAAATTTTATTAAAATCCGATCATTTCATTGACATTGGTAAAGTTGATTTCGCTTTACAATTTTAGGGATCGATTAAATATTTTATCTGTGCCAAAATTATATCTGAGATTTTTTGCGGGTTAAAATTTTGTGCTTATATCATAATAACATATATAATTATTTGGAAAATATGTGTTACATGATTCTTGGACATGAAATTATGTATAATGGTGATTACGTGCTTATGTAGCTTTTACGTGGTTGTTTGTATTGTTGATTTTGTTATAATTCTGTAAATTTCGTCCTATGTCAACACCAAAACAAGCATAAAGCAGCAAAATTGACTCTGTAGATTACTCAGATAAAATCAAATGATAAACAATGCAATTGATCATCATAAAATTATGTATGAGAAGAACAGAATCAGAATTTTATGCATAAATTAATAGCACTAAATACTTGCCAAATAAGAATTGTTATATCTCCACATTACTAGTTAATATCAGTTTCAACCTACTGTTGTATACCCACAATTCAGTATACAAAATCAACAATTTTAACAAGCAAATTTACAAGCAAATCAGATGCAAAATATATAGTATATCAATTGAACTAAAAGGGTTTTAGAGAGTGGCCTAGTGAGGCGTGTGAAAACACTGCCCTAAGGAATGGTGCCCCTTCTCGTGCAAGGTTTTATTGGCAACTCCTTAGCGGTACAACACCCAAACTAATTTCTCCTTTCCAGTGCACGAACGATAAAGGATTGCAACAAAAGATTTTTCGAATGCTCCAAATAACAACCAAATAACTGGATATATATGTGGCAATGAATTGAAAAATAATATATACTCTTGTACTCTATGTATGTGTAAGTAAATGGTAGTGTCTGAACTGATATAGAGAGACTCTGCAGTAGGTACTAGATGTTTGAATGGAAGGATGAGAGCAGAGAGTGTATTCACGTGTATTACCTGTCTAATCTGTCTATCTCTGCTTTTGCTGTGCTCTTTATATAGGGTAATTAGAAAACAAGGCTGCAAAATATGTATTAGGATATTAAGAGAATATATATATATATATATATATATATATATATGATATTTAAGGCAATAGAATGTAACGTACTAAGCAACGGGTGAAAAAACAACGGGAGGAAAACTGAAACATTTTATGTACTTGTTGATGAAAAGATTTTGTAAGAAATTTTATTTTTTATTTGAAAGATATTATATTTTACTTAAATGTCCAACAATCCCCCGCAAAAAATAAAATTTTAAGACTATAACAAGACCAATTTGGATCTTATTTCATCATGTATTCAGTACGGGTAGCTTCCGGCTTGGAACCTGTACCTAGTAACATTTGTCACTATTTGAAGAACCTAAGTGGACTACGCGTGGAACTTGATTCTTTTAGCCAAATATTGACAAAAGCACACATAATGCAGAAAATCAATTGTTAGGGCTTGCGCTATAAAAGGCCATGCGCAATAACCGACTCATGAGAGTTTTAGAGATTAGCCCGTATCATAGTTGCGGCCACACAACTCCTCTCACGTAGGTAAGTCCTCAAAGGTACTAGTGCACGGAGAAGTACCTCGCAAATTCTGCCTTAAGACTTATTAAGAGTGTAAATACTCAACCTCACCATTCACTACAAGAGCACTTCATCATCATAGGAATGGGGAAGAAGAATGCATCTATGTACATCTTTCAATGAGTTTAACTTTATATATTGAAGGCTCTCACGCAATCATCTGTCTAGTTTGTTTCTACTCTTGGAACTTATAAAACAAGTAGGGTTTCCACTACCGATGATGCAATATTATGGGCTTAGCCCCATTCCCCTTGATGAATCTAGGATCTTTTTCCTATGGGCTTAGCCCCATTCCCCTCGATGAATCTAGGATCTTTTTCCTAGATAGACCCATTGTCAAAGGATTGGATAAATTTACTTTTGACCTCACAAAATTAAGGGTAACATAATCTCTTATTAAGCGCTTGATCGATTTGTAACGTATCTTCCAAACATGTAGTATCAAGAGTAATTAACTCAGCATCACAAGTACTTCTAGCAATTATAGTTTGTTTAACAGAACCCCTAGATATAGCACCACCACCACCACCTAACAAGAATATAAAACCAGAAGTGGATTTAACTTGATGTGAGTTTGTTACCCAATTTGCATCAGAATAACCTTCTAACAAGTCAGGAAAACCATTATATACAAGTGAATAATCTATGGTGCCTTTTAAATACTTTAGTACTCTTTCTAAAGCTGTCCAATGTTTTTGATTTGGGTTACTCGTATATTTACTAAGTCTTCCTATATCATAAGATATATCAGGTCTCGTTATATTTGAGATGTAAAGAAGGGAACATATTATTTGAGAGTATTTATATTGTGAAACAGGGTCGCCTTTATTTTTATTAAGAGTTATGCTTGGGTCAAAAGGTGTAGACACAGGTTTGTAATCCATATAATTATATTTCTTAAGCATTTTCTCAATTGAATGACTTAAAGACATGTGAATTCCTTTTTCACTTCTAAATATTTTCATTCCCAAAATCACATTTGCTTCTCCCAAATCTTTCATATCAAATATTTATGGAAAATAATTTTTAACATCAACAATGTAAGACACAGATCTACTAAAAATCAAAATATCATCCACGTATATACATATAATCATATAATCATCACCAATCAGTTTATAATATAAATATCTATCAAACTCATTGGATATAAACCCATATTCAGTTATCACATAAGGAAATTTTTTTAACCCATCCTTAAAGGCTTGTTTTAAACCATATATAGATTTTATTAACCTAAATACTTTGTTTTCTAGTCCTTTAACTATAAAACCTTCTCGTTCGTCCATATAAATTTCATCTTCTAAGTCACCATTTAAGAAAGCAGTTTTAACTTCCATTTGGTGAATATGCAATTTATGTATTGAAGCTAAGGCCAAAGGGTCCTAATAGTGGTTATTCTAGCAACCGGTGAGTATGTATCGAAATAATCAGTCCCTTTCTTTTGTGTGTATCCTTTAGCAACTAACCTAGCTTTATATTTATCTAAAGATCCATCAGGTCTCAATATTTTCTTAAAAATCCATCTATACCCTACCATTTTAAAACCTTGAGGTAAATTATTTAAATACCAAAAATTATTCTCTAAAATGGATTTCATCTCACTATCTATGGCTTCTTTCCAAAAAGGAGCATCTGATGAAGACATAGCTTGCGCATAAGAAGATGGTTCACCTTCAACTAAATAAACAAGAAAAACATCTCCATAATCCTTTTCAATCCTACCTCTTTTGCTTGTTCTAGGTTCTTCTAATGATGTTGATGTACAAGGAATCTTAGACACAGAATTAGAACTAGTGCATCTCTAGCCTTGTATGGAAAAATATCCTCAAAGTAGGTAGCATCTCTAGCCTCGATGATAGTATTAGGAGAGACATCGGGATTATCAGAACGAATTACAAGAAATCTATTAGTTGTACCTTGACTATATCCAATAAAAATAGCATCTACAGTTTTAGATCCTAGTTTTCTTTTCATTGGTTCTGGAATTCCAACTTTAGCTAAAATCCCCAAACTTTAAAATAATCAAGTTTTAGATTTCTATTTTTCCAATATTCATACGGTGTAATATTAGTGGTCTTATTAGGAATTCTATTTAACACATAACAAGCAGTGAGCAATGCCTCACCCCAAAGATATTCAGGAGCACCCGAACTTACAAGCATACAATTTATCATATTCAATAAAGTCCTATTTTTTCTATAGGCAACTCCGTTGGATTGGGGAGTGTAAGGGGCAGTGACCTCATGAATTATTCCATGTGCTTGACAAAATTGAGTAAAGTCATTATCCATATATTCTCCACGTCTATCGGATCTAATTATTTGAATACTTTTATCAGTTTGTTTCTCAACCTCGGCTTTATAAGTTTTAAAATAACTTAGAACCTCGTCTTTAGTATTAATGAGATAAACATAACAAAATTTGGAGCAATCATCTATGAAAGTTATGAAATATCTTCTACCACCCCTAGTAAGAACCTTACCATTATCACACACGTCACTATGTATTAATCTGATAAGGAGGAGTCAAAGCCTATTTTGTATGTTTGCATTGTGCACATATTTCACATTTAGATCTTTCTTTAATATTATGATTACGCAGTAAACCTTTATTAATCATTCTTTGTATTGTACCATAATTTACATGTCCAAATCTTTCGTGCCATATAGATGAATTTTCAATATTTAAGACAGTTGGAGGGATTTCTTTATTGATAATATTGGAAGAAACATTCAATTATATTAATCCTTCACTTACATAACCTTTTCCAACAAATGCATTATTCTTGGAGATTACAACTTTATTTGATTCCATAACAATGTGATAGCCTACATTAAGAAGAATTGAACCACTAATAAGATTTCCCCTAATTGAAGGTACATGAAGAACATTATTAACAACTAAGTCTTTTCCAGATGTGAATTCCAAGTTTATTCTTCCTCTTCCCATCACTTTAGCTACCGAATCATTTCCTAGGGTTACATCTCCTCCACTTGATTCGTAATAATTTTAAAACCAAGAGTGTTCATTACACACATGAGTATTAGCTCCAGAATCTAACCACCAATCATTAGAATTATATGTTGTAATATTAATTAATGGGATAGATTTTTCTAACCTAAAAAAATTATTAGAATTAGTTCCCTCGATCATGTTGACTTGATATTTTGGGGCAAACTTGGAGCTATTATTGACTTGAGTTGGTTGAGATTTCTTGTAGAAGCATTGAGCGGCTAGATGATTTAATTTTCTACAAACATAACAATGTCTTTGATTATTTTTGAAAACACCATTAAACCTTCGAGGACTTTGGTTTTGATTTTGAGAAAAGTTTGAGGGGCCTCTATTATTAAACTTATTCCTGCTACTTTTGAAATTTCTATTTTTGGGTTTAAAGAAAGGTTTGCGACGATTTGGATTTTTGGATTCCTCAGCAAGATTGACTTTGGGAGAAATTTCAGTTTTAGACCTCTCATTTTGCCTATGTTCATTTTCAATTCAGACTTTCACAATGGCATTATTAAGAGTGAGAGAAGCTTGGTTGTGATGAAGCTCTCTAGAAAAATCAGACCAACTAGGAGGGAGTTTATCGATAAGATTTGAGACTTTGAATTCATCAGAGAATTTAGAACCTTTAGATTTGATATATCTAATATGATCTTGTAAAATATAGAGTTGATCACCAAAGGGTTATCATCTACCATTTTGAAGTTATAAAATGATGATGCACTAAACCTATGAATGCCTACATCATCAAACCCATATTCAGTTTCTAAAGCTTCCCACAATTGTTTGGCGGAGTCAAGCTCACAATATATATCATATAAGGTGTCCGACAGAGCACTAAGAATTCTATTTAGGCAAAGATAATCTTGATCTTTAGTAGGTTTTGTTAGTGTAGAGGATGTTGGAGTTGAAGTTTCTTTTTGTGTAGTAGAAGTTGAAGTTTCCTTACTAGTACTCACGTATTTGAAAACAGTCATAAGGCCCAAAGTAGTTACCCAAAATTTCATTTATTTTTGCCAACGCTTAAAGTTTAAGCTACTAAATTTTTCGGATTTAGCCGAACGAATGTCATCTCTCGTATCAGTCATAGCAGAAACTACACTGATTAGGTAAACTGGAATTATAACACTAACAGTAAAACAATGGTATATCATATACAAGTTGAGAAATAAAATTAACAGTAAAACAGTGGTATATCATGTACAAGTTGACGTGAACACAAACATAGGTAGTCTGGTAAACTTCTGAGGACCAAGAAATTAATATATATTTTTTAAGTCATGATTCCTTAGATTGTTATAATTCTGTAAATTTCTTGTCCTATTTCAACACCAAAACAAGCATAAAGCAGCAAAATTGACTCTGTAGATTACTCAAATAAAATCAAATGATATACAATACAATTGATCATCATAAAATTATGTATCAAAACAACAGAAATAGAATTTTATGCACAAATCAATAGCACTAAATACTTGACAAATAAGAATTGCTATATCTCAACAAACAATGAGCACCACAATACTAGTTAATATCAGTTTCAACCTACTGTTGTACAACCACTATTCACTATACAAAATCAACAATTTTAACAAGCAAATTTACAGGTAAATCAGATGCAAAATATATAGTATATCAATTGAATTAAAAGGGTTTTAGAGAGTGGCCTGGTAAGGCATGTGAAAACACTGCCCTAAGGAATTGTGCCCCTTCTCTTGCAAGGTTTTATTGGCAACTCCTTATCGGTACAACACCCAAACTAATTTCTCCTTTCCCGAACAATAAAGGATAGCAACAAAAGATTTTTCGAATGCTTCAAATAACACCCAAATAACGGTATATATATGTGGCTATGAATTGAACAATAATATATACTCTTGTAGTTTATAGATGTGTAAGTAAATGGTACTATCTGAATTGATATAGAGAGACTGGGCAGTAGGTACTAGATGTTTGAATGGAAGGATGTGGGCAGAGAGTGTATTCACCTGTATTGTCTATCTGTCTATCTCTGCTATTAGGATATTAAGAGATAATATATATATATATAGGGGAGATCTCAGTGGGGAACTCTCTTAATGGAGTAACCTAATAACTCTTCTTAGACCGTTGATTATAATGAACGTGGACCGTGATGACAAGTGAAAATGCATGATACAAGACACACGTGAGTCTGATCCTAACCAAATAAACTGTTATCCAAAACCCACACGTGAGTCTGATCCAAGCCAAATAAACTGTTATCCAAAACCAAAGAAACCGTCACTAAAACGCATAATACAACGCATGATATAGTATAAAATATTCATATATCACAATTAGAAACAGAATTTATTTTAAAGCAACTTAAGACAATAAAAAATGTGGTGCTAATAAATTAATATTATATCTACGAAAATAAATATATGTGTAAAACACATGAAAAATCAAAAAATTGTAAATATAAAAATATAGAACAAGAGTTGTGTAAAATTAAAAAACTAGTACCACAAAAAAATTACATGTAATATCTACTAAAATAAATATATTGTGTAAAATACATGAAAAATCCAAAAAAATTGTAAATATAAAAATAAAGAACACGAGTTCTGTAAAACTAAAAAACTAGTACCATAAAAAAATTACATATTATATCTAGAAAAATAAATATATTGTGTAAAACACATGAAAAATCAAAAAAAAAAATTGTTAATATAAAAATACAGAACACGAGTTCTGTAAAATCAAAAATAATAAAATGCATGTTTTTAAATTGTAAATATTTGTGTTCTACAATGCTCAATAGAAATAAAAATGTTTACAACTAAGTTGTGTTTAGTGTGTAACACTTGGAATTATATAGATTTTATATTGTAAAAATATTAAATTAATTGTGATCTATATTTAAAATATTGTATTTATTTCATTACAACATTTTAAATCCCATAGTGTTTTATATTCTGTATATGAAAAATTAAAATGAAAAATACAGAACACAGATGTGTCACATACAAATTGATATCCATTTAAAATAATAGCACATCATGCCATACCTTGTATACTGTTAAAAAAAATTAAATCAAGTAAAGTGTTTGGTCGGAAAAAAAAAATGTAAATTGTTTGAAACTTTTCACTTATGTGTCTAATGTTTTAGACGTGGGTGGTGATCACGTGAAACTAATTTAAAATTGGCCAATAAGAAAGAGTTACTACCTTACTCAATTAAATGAGTTCCCCATTGAACCTCCTCAATATGGGGAAATATATATATATATATAAAGGCTTATGTTGGAAAAAAACAACGGGAGGAAACTGAAATATTTTATGTACTTGTTGATGAAAAGATTTTGTATTTTTTATTTGAAAGATATTATATTTTACTTATATATCCAACATATTTTGGTTAAAATGAATTTTAAATGAGTTATTATGTGAAAATAAGAGTTTTTAATGTATTATTGGAATGTGATAAAACCACGATACTTGTTTTGTTATTTATGGAATTCTTACAAGAACTTTAAAAAAAATAAGATTATCATTTATTTCAGTGGATAGGAATTTTAAAATAATTTTATATTTATTATTGCATTTATAGATCCAATATATTGTAAAATGCATATAAATTTATTGATGCACATAGAAATTATGAAACTTGTTTTGTTATTTCCAGAATATTAGTAGAGACATTTTAAAAATATAAGTTGAATTTATTTTAGGTGTTTAGTATTTTAAAATGATTTTACACTCTTTATTCTTTTAAAGTTTGTAATTCTTGTGAAATCAATATTAAATTATCCATACCTTAAAAAATTATTTTAACAATATGTGGAAATAGATAATTTTATTTTCTACAATTCCAGCAGGCCATAATTATTTTCCTAAATATTTATCACCTCCTATATATTTTACAAACATTTTCTTGTATAAGTTGTGTAAAAAACAATTAAAACATAAAAATTTCCTGCATACCCCTGTCCTCCCACCCACCAGTACACATACCCCTCACCCCAGGCACCTTCCATTTTATTCTTTTTCTCCCTCTCATCTTTATCTCTTCAATCTCTCTCTTCTCTCATCTCTCCTTTTTTCTCGTCCCTCACTTTTCTCTTTTTATTTCTAGTTTTTAAAAACAAAAATCTGAAAAATTAAGGTTGGGATGTTCTTCATGTTCTTAAGGGTTATTGACAATCAAACTCAATTTTGGGGAGTTAGGGGTGTTTGTTTTTGACGTTCTTATACTCAAATCGAAGCTCCTGCCAAGCCTTATTCAATTCTATCATCCGTTTTCACGGAGGGTAATCATTTTGAAAATTCAAAATTTTGTGCTCTTCGTTTCCTTTTAACTTTCTCGATTAAATAGGGATATTTGTTAATTTAAATTGCTGGGTTTGATTGTATGTGTTCACAGCTTCGTTTTGAGATATAAATCGTTAAGTTTGATAGTGTTTTTGTGAAACTCAAGTTTGGGCATGATTTTCAACTCCTTTTTGTATTCTTGATATGAATTATATAATCTTATTATTGTTTGTATAGCATTTTACATGTTCTGTGCTTCAATTTGTAATGTGAATTGTCGAGTTTGGTTTCGATTTGGTGATTTTCCGATTTTGGCCGCTGGATTTTTCTTATTTTTGGCCGGATTTTGATTTGTATGGATGGGTTGATGATACGGTGTACATTAATAGATAGATAGTTAAATTTCGGACATGGAGAATATTTTTGTTAAATTTTTGGGCTAGTTTTTGACCTTGTCGGATTTTGGAGTGTCACCAGAAAAGTTGTCACATTCTTAAATTTTACGGTGACCTCCATTAAAGCTGGCAAACAGTTCTTCATGTTCTTCATGACCCGCACCCGACCCGTTTTCAACCCGTTTGACCTGGTTTTGATTTCCCAAACCCTAATTCCAAAATTAGAAATTGTTTTTGGGAATTATTTTAAATAATTAAATCAAAAAAATTATTTGTTTTATTCAAAAATGGATTTAATTCAAATTCTATTTAGTTAATCATTTTAAATAATTAAATAAATTACTTTTAATTCCAGAAAATTATTTTTTTGTATTATTTTCGAAAATCCAAATTTGATTTAATTATTAATAATTTGTTTGTTAATTATTTATTTATTTAATTAATTTATTAATTCATTTAATCAATTAATTTTATTTATAAATAGTTAACTAAAATATAATTATTAATAATTAAGCCTAATAAAGTTTTATGATATTTTTAGTTTTTTTTTTAAATTTATAAATGTATTAAATAATCAATTAATATTATTATTAATTGATTTATTCTTATTTTATTGATAATAAATAGAACGTTTGTCCGTTTTAAGTGAAATGAACACTTCTAGACTCAGAAAAATATTTTGATTCTATTAAAAATACTTTTGAGACCCAAATTCTTTTGTAACGAAATGCCATTTATTTACAAACATTTCTGTGTTGGATATTTACCGAAAAATCGTATTTTGCCCTCATTTTAGTTTTAAACATACAGAACCGAATCTTTTGAAGAACTGAGTTATGTGTTATATGAATTATGTGCTTACATGCATTATGCGTTCATGTGCATTATATGTTATGTGCTCAACAGTTGTTAGTTATATAAATAATTGATGTCTGTAAGCGAGCAGTTCGTCGAGTAATTATTGTTTAGGTGATTAAAGTGGAACCTTTAATGATAGATGTGGATTGTTCGAGGGTCAGGACTAGATGGAGCGGATCAAAAGTAAAGTTGTATAGTGTTGTATACCGGACTTATAGCAATAGAGGTGCAACAAATCGAATAATTATTGGAATTGAACCTGGTGATGTCATAAGACAGTAAAATAAGATATTGTGTTAGTTTGAGCGTGCATAATTGCTAAGGATCAAAGAAAAGTATTATTCCTTTATTCTAAATGTTTTTATCTTCAAAATATTTGTTTCTGATTACACAAGTACATTTCCACTATTCTACGTTTAGAATAGTTAAATGCTTTTGCATATCCACATGCTCGTTTTGAGTTATACAAATGTTCTTGCTACTATAAATGCAGAATAGATGGATATTTTATGTTTTGCAAAAATAAAACTAAAATTATTTTTGAGATGATCCCTGACCATGTGATATGGGGGGAGGAAAATTGAATTATTCAGGATGCATATTAATTCGGCTCCTTTATTAAAATGTTTTAAGGTCGTGACAGCAGTCCAGCCTTTTCGCGTAATTTGGGTACCCCTTGTTTTGGATGTGCTTCGGCACACCGGTGTTGCTTATCATCGGTGGCAATACACCGTCGTTGATTTCCATCTAAATTATTCCTAATAATCATAAAAGAAAATGATTTGTCAACTGTTTATGTTTTGGATAAAATTATTGATATAAAACTCATGATTCATCTTATTATTACTGTTTCACATTGTTGTTTACAATTTTACCATGGATCCTATTGGTATCAATTCTGATTCTTGCAAAGATTTAAATTATTGCAAAGATTTAAATTATTGCTAAAGCCTCCGTCGCTCAATTATCAAAAGAATTAATGTAAAAAGGGTATTGCAAATTATTAAAACTGTTTTGATATTGTTCAAATAAGAATATCAGTTTTATTTGATAAATTCACAAATGTTTTGAGGCTTTCCTTTTATGCTTTTAATAGTCTTACTGAGCATTTCCTTCGCCCATACTTGCCTGTTTTTAATTTAGACTGGTGGAGTTTAACTTCATAGTTCAGGAAAAGAAGAGAAAGATGTCAATATGAAGATGGTCTGATTCAGGGTATGCGGGGATAGCGTAAATATTATTGTAAATAGTTGTTTTCTATTTTTATTATTTATATTATCTTTTAGTTGGGTCTATTATACTTCTTTTCGAAGTTATACTAGTGGGTTAAGTTTTGAGTTTGAAAATCGTTGAAAAGAGTAATAAAAGAAAAGAAAATTTTATTTTTGGATTTTGGATTTTTATTTCTAGCACTTTAACCTAACCGATCTTGGAATAGTTTGGGGTCATAGTTATTACATTTCAATTGTTGGATAATAATTGGCGATTGTTTTTGGGTTAAACGGATTTTATAATGTGGAGATTTTCATGACGACCAAATCCTCTGACCCCGGATTTGGGAGCGTTACAGATATTTTGTTCCTGTGCGGTGTTCACGTTCTTAAATTACCCAATATGGTAATTGTTTGTTTGTACCGATCCTTGTTCGTGTCTGAAAGTATTTAATTACTTTTATTATTTTAAAGTTTTTATTAAAAGCCGATTGTTTCATCGATATCAATAAATTAAGTTTGTTTTTAAAATTCTGGGGATCGAGTGGATATTTTTTCTGCGTCAAATTTATATCCGATATTTTATCCGTGTTCAAAAGTTTATTTATTGAAAGTATAAAAATATTCTAGAATCTGGAATATGCATATTTTTGATAAATTTAATATTTTAAAATTTGTGGACATATTTAGTCATGTCCCTTAAAAATTAAAAATTATATTTTTATCGGTATCTTGTCCATGTTCACCCTCGTATTGGGTGAGTGGTGAAAATATTTAAATAAGAATATTTTATGATCGCTTAATTACATGTTAAATGAAATATTATGTGTGTAAGTTAATTTAAAAATATTTCTGGACAAAAAATATTATGTGGTAGATTTTATCTGTGGTCCCATAAGGTCCGAGATATTTTTATGATAATTGTTACGTGTTTAAATCATAATTATATCAAATTATACGTTAGTTAGACTCGTTTGGAATAGCGTATGTGTCGTATATGTGTTCTATCCCATTTTTTGCGAGTTAGTATATTTTATAATTATATTCCGGGTTTATTATAAATTTAGGAAATGTTTTGTTATCTAAATAATTATCGGACCGAGACCCTACCGGGACGTCAAACCCTGCAAAATTTGTAAATCTATTTTATAAAATTTCAAAAGGTTCTCTAGCTCGATGTTATTGCATTTTTTAAACGTACGTAAATTTTGGAGAATTTTGATATAAATTTTATAATGAATTAAAAATATTACTAAAATAATTATTCCCCCGTAAATTAATATTTCAGCCTATTTCTTTTGAATATGCGATCAAAACATTATTAAATTAAATTAGGGGCGTTAATTTCCTGTAATTATAAATAGCCAGAAAATTGTTTTTAATATATATAAAATCCAGAAAAATATCGGTATTATCCAGAAAAATAGTAATATTCTGAAATTTTTCTCTTGGTTATTCTCGATTCATTATGAGAATATGATCCTGTGATCCAAATTCAAAGCTTGAGTTACCGTTGTGAAGCTCTTGAAAAGTTCTACACGTTGCTCTCATCAAAATGATCGAAATATTTAGTAAAATTTTCAATTCAATTTTCTAGGGTTTATGTCAAAATTGGGGGTGTTACAGTTATTTTATCACGAGTTTATATGAACTCTATAGCAGTAATCCTATAAGACACAAGACCCCTTATAAACATAAGTCTAACTTGGATGTGTCTCTTTATTTTATCATTATACTTTACATTCTGATCTTGTTGATAGTTGTATGGCTATCACAATGAACAAAAATGGCAGGAAGTGGTTTGCTTATTACAGGTAACATTGACATTAGTCCATGTAACCATTTGGCTTCCGTCGACGTGGCATCCAATGAACACAACTCAGCCTCAAAAGTAGACCGAGTTATCAAGTCTGTCTAGAAGACTTCTGGGACATTGCTCGACCCGCATGGGTAAACACATGTCCAGTCACTCCATGGGAACCAGATTTCTCAGCTATCCAACTTGCATCGCTGTACCCCTTGAGTACACCAATAAATCTCCGGTAACGCAAACCAAGGGAAATAGTTCCATTGAGATATCTAAGAACTTTATCCAAAGCCTCCCAATGAGCCTTGTTTGGACAACTTGTATATCTAGCCAACTTAGACAAAAAATAAGAAATATCCGGTCTAGTGAAGTTAGCAAGATATTGCAAACTTCAAATAATCTGAGAATAAATTAGCTGAGACACAGGTTCTCCTGAACTATTCTTGACAAGGGAAACTTTAGACTCATATGGTGTACTAGCGATTCTACAATTTGAATAACCGTACTTCTCAAGTATAGATTTCTCTATGTAATGAGACTGTGACAACGTTACTCTATTAGTTGACTGAGTCAACTTGATCCCAAGAATCACACTAGCTTCACCCATATCCTTCATTTCAAAATGCCTTCTCAAGAAACTTTTTGTCTCGTTAATAATCTCAATATTGGTTCCAAACAACAATATATCATCCACATATAGGCACACAATCATATATTCATTTCATCTAACCTTATAGTAGACGCACTTGTCACTTTCATTAAGTAAAAACTTCAAGGTTAAACAGTTTCACCAAACATTTTACGCTAGTCTATGGGAGCTTGTTTTAGGCCATAGATGGATTTGACTAACTTACATACTTTCCTCTTGTTACCATAAGCAAAAAAATTCCTTAGGCTGATCCACATAAATCTCTTCTTCAAGGTCACCATGAACAAAAGCTATCTTTACATCTATCTGATGTATGATAAGTGTTGGTTTTCGATCATATAATACAGCGGATAAACGTGAATAAAACAAAAGAAAATCGAAAACCAAGAGTCGGATCCGTGTATAATCTGGACAGATTATGGAGATAATGAATCAAACCTTTTAAGCGCTTGACTTTCACGAACTCAACGGAGATCCTAGCTATCACGCTTTGTGTCTACCTCTCGGAAAACACCTCTAC
>PHNY01300374.1:0-15007 GCA_003724115.2 Anethum foeniculum
ATATATTTCTTTTGTTAAAGATCCATGTAAAAAAGCATTATGGATGTCTATTTTGATGAAAGAACCAGTTTTATTTTGCTGCTAGAGAAAAACAACTCTAACAGTCATTTTAGCGACAGGGGCATAAGTCTCAAAATAATCAACCCCAATCGTTTGAGTGAACCCCTTACCCACAAGATGGGTCTTGTACTTGTCAATAGTACCCTCAGGTGTATACTTAACCTTGAACAACCACTTACAGTCCACAATATTCTTTTGAGGAGGTTTTTGAACAATTTTTCACATGTGATTATCTTCAAGGACCCTGATTTCAGATAGCATAGCATCTTTCCAATGCTGATGTAAAATAGCTTGTTTATTAGTATATAGAACTGGAGCTTTGGTGATGTTTGCTATAAATTTGGTGTAAGAAGGGACAAACACATGATAAGAGACATATTTATGTAAAGGGTGACATAACACAGTACTAGAGGATTTAGTAAAGGATGGTAATCCTGTATAATCTTTGAACTTAGCTGGTATACTTTTTGTTCTAGTTGGTCTGGTAGCAGTGATAACAGGTAATCTATTTCTTTCAGCCGTACCAGTATCATCAGTTGTACCAGCATTATCATGAGTATAAACAGTAGACTCAAGTACTGGATTATCAGACTCTAGAGTAAAATCAGACACTACTAGAGAGAAACATAAAGGAGAATCCAGAGAAAAATTCACAGATTCTGAAAGAAATAATGAAGTGAATTTAACATGATTGTGGTCAATGAAAAGGAAAGATATTCTCAACGAGTATGATATCTTTCTTAGTGTCAAGTTGCATAATTCTATATCCTTTTTTACTAAAGAGATATCCAAGAAATACACACGTAAGTCCTCTATGATTAAATTTATCTGAAGGACCAGTTGTATCAGCTATATAACATAAACAACCAAGTACTTTCAATTGATTATAATCTGGCAGTTTGTTATATAGTAACGCATGTGGGGATTTAAAATTCAACTGTTGAACTGGTACCAGATTTATTAAATGCACAGTATTGAGAATGCAATCTCCCAAGAAAAATTTAGGTAAAGAAATTTGCAACATAAGAGATCTAGCAACATTTAATATATGTTTATGTTTCCTTTCAACCACCCCATTTTGTTGGGGGCTATAAGAACAAGAAGTTGTTATGCACAATACCAGTAGACTGAACGAACTACAGTAAATTTTTGTTGACAAACTCTGTTCCATTATCTGACCGGATGGTCTTGATAGACATGAAGTTGAGTTTCAACTAAGTGAACAAAAATTATATAGAATAGAAGAAACTTGAGTTTTATCTGAAAGTAAGTAAACCCAAGTACATTTAGAATATTCTTCAACAATAGTAAGAAATTGGTTATATTGACCATAAGTACACTACTTATATAGACCCTAAAGATCACAATGAATCAATTCAAACAAAGCATAGCTAAAATTAGCAGATGTAGGAAATGATAATCTTTATTGCTTAGCTTGCAATTTGACATCACAAGTAGTAAAAACAATAAGTTATCTACAAAAGGAATTACAAACAACTTATTGAGAATTAAAGCAGAAGGATGCCCAAGTCTAGCATGCCATATTTGTACCTCAATAGAAGGAGTGTTATGAAGTCTGGAACAATTATGACTGTCAGTAGTAGGAGAAATAGAAGATATAATGAGTGTGTAAAGCCCAGCATTAGCCTTACCAATATCGACCATCTTCTTCAGGGAAAGGTCTTGCAAGACACAATTATGATTGGAGAAAATAACAATAGCAGATATATCTGCTGTCAGATTTGTGATGGAAATAAGATTGCAGTGAAAAGATGGAACACAAAGAACATCAGTAAGAACTACTGTAGAAGTCAATACCACTCCACCAATGTGAGTTATAGGAGCAGTGGAACCATTAGTTTAGTGTAACACAAAGGACAATGGCTTAGAATTAGTAAGTAGATGAATATCATATACTATATGATCTAGAATTTAATATCCAATTGACATGAGATTTAATCTGAATGTTATATGCATTATGAGAAGAAGAGACAGTGTATATTCAACTTGAAAAATGATATGTTGTTGGTCCAAATATTAAAAAAGTAAACAAACCGATTTTTTGTAGCAGATATGTTTGTTCCATGCAACATGTCATAAAAAAATTACAATGAGGTAGCTCCCACTTTTTTTAGTTTTTCAATTACACATATGATTTATATACATCAATTTGATAAGTTTGTAAAAGATAAAGGGTAAAAAAGGTGAAGTGTAGAAGAATATGAGATATAAAAAAATATGAAATTTATAAACCTTAAGAATATGTACACATATATCACATCAAATTTACATATATTTCTTATTCATGATGTACCTTTAAATATTAAGTTCATAAAGTAGCAATAGAACAACATTAACTCTTAAGCTAAGCAGCTTAGAGTTTTCGTAATGATTAAATTATTATAATAATTATATTATAGAGTTTGTTCTAGATTATAATAAGAATTTCATATTTAGTATGTATATGACGGATTGATTTAGCATTTAGAAGTGAATTCTAATTGCTTCTGATGTAATTTTTATATTTCGATCAATAATTTATTCACCAAATATTTATAATATATTTCTTTGAGCCTTTAAAAAAATTGAGCTTTTTTTAAGTAATAGATATTTTTCAAATTATTTAAAATATGAGCAAATTTGAATTTTTTAGATTTCGGGTTAAGTTAGATTATAATAGATTTGAATTCTAATTGTTTCTAAAGTAATTTTTATTTAATCGGTTATTCTCCAAATAATGATAATATACTTTTGGCGTATATTTAATATTTTAAATAATAAAAATGCATATTGTGTCTTGACTACATCTACAAATATATATTATTTACACATTATGAATATATTTTTTGAGGTTTTAAAAAAATTGAGTTTTTGAAATTATAGATATTTTTCAAGTTATTTAGAATCTGAGCAAATTTGAATTTTAGATTTTGGATTGAGTTAGATTAGAAAATTTTAAAATCATTTATAATTGTATAAACATGTTATTAAAATCAATTTATAATGTATAGTAAAATAATTGTGATTGACTTTATATTAAAAGAATTGTTTTTAGTAAATATTAAATATGATAATTAATTTAAAATACGTAATTTTATATCATAATTTATTTTAAATTAAAATAATAATTTTTTAGTAAATGTTTTTTATTTTAAAATATATATTATATGGATATGTTAAATAAAATCATTATTGTATACAAATTAGAATTATTAACTAACTATGATTAGTATAATTGGACAGAATGTTAAATAAGGAAAACTCTTGATATAATATGATTGATTTAAAATTTAACAATGTGTTAGTTATAAAATAATTTATACATGCTAGCGAGTAGATTATAATAAAGAAGAAAGGATACATCAAATAAAATTTTTATATAAGGAATTTCGGTGTCGATTTAGTAATATATGTTTTTAGCGGATAAGCCAAGAATTGTGTTTGGGCCAAATTTTGTTGAATTTTATATAGAAGGAGAAAGATAGAAAAATAGGATTTTGACCTCAGTAAAAAGGGGGAGCTAAATATAGTAAAAAAAGAAGAATTCAAAGGAAACTTAACATAAATACTCCACTGGTGAAATTTGGAAAGGTGGTACTAGCTTAGTTTATATATTCATTCGCACCCTTTTCTCATGTCGCCGTTCTAGGGTTCGTGTTTAATCTCTCTCCCTCTCTCTCTCTCTCTCTCTCTCTCCGAGGTATATATCGTTTTTACCTTTTCTTCTTCTGTATGTATGATTGTATACTATTTTGTTAGTTTCGGACGTTACATATTAGAGAAGATTGTATGTATATGTGTGTGATTCTTTGTGTTCTTGATTTTCACCATGATTGATTAAGCTGCACCTTTGTATTTGCATTGTTTACTTGCAATATTTTAACTCATCTCTTCTCATGTTATATTATCATTATTATGCCTTCCTTTATTTGCATCTAGATATTCGAATTATTCATCTTTTGTGGACGATATAATATTTGATGTTTTGTATTGTAGATCTTCTCGTTTACATTAACACTTGTGCATTAAGTGTTCGATGGAAGTCCTTTCAAACTTTTTATATGTAACACCATATTCTAATTTTGTTATTTTTATGCCCCCTTTAAGTTGATAGTAATTGAATTTTCTACGTCTTGCAAGTAATTTATGAAATTCAGATCATCCACCACGTATGAGGCTGTATAACCCACAAAAGTCGGGGGAAACGTGTCATTTTACTCTAGACATGGCAGTTTATCAGTAGGACATGAAAAACAGTCGTCCTTCGGTCATTGTTACTGTTTCTATCTGTTCTTTGTTTAATGTATTTGTGATACCCTTAAAAAATCCGATAACTGTCACACCTTATAGATTGATTTTATACCTAATATGATTATGAATTGTTTATAAGAAGATATGATAATGAATGCACCAATGGGGCAGTGTTTATGATTCCGTTGTCATTAGCTACATAAATGCATATTTATTGCCCTTTCATAGCTATCGGCTGAACTTTAAGCTAATTGTTCCTATATATTTCTGGCCCATACTAAGATCAAATATAAAATTGGTTCCTGTGAATTTGTAGGACTTGTTTACACTTATTTGGAAGGATTCTGTTAGTTTAAGGATTAAGGTTTGTTTTCATGGCGTGGCTTAGAGCTGGATCTAGTGTGGCAAAGCTTGCAATAAGAAGAACTCTTGTCCAGCGTGGTTCTTATGCAATAAGAACACGTGTCATTCCCACAGAAAATCGGTGTTTCCATACCTCAGTTGTTAAATCAAAGGCGCAAGGTGCACCTGTCCCTCGTTCTGTTCCACTCTCCAGGTTGACTGATAGCTTCTTAGACGGGACAAGCAGTGTCTATCTGGAAGAGCTCCAAAGGGCTTGGGAGGCTGACCCAAATAGTGTTGATGAGTCATGGGACAATTTCTTCAGAAATTTTGTTGGTCAGGCAGCCACATCGTCTGGGGTTTCTGGCCAAACAATTCAAGAAAGCATGAGATTGTTGTTGCTTGTCAGGAGTTACCAAGTTAATGGCCACAGAAAAGCTAAATTGGATCCCTTGGGTTTGGAGAAGAGAGTGATTCCTGCTGATTTAGATCCAGGTCTTTATGGATTCAGCGAAGCTGACTTCGATAGAGAATTTTTCCTTGGTGTATGGAAGATGTCTGGATTTTTATCGGAGAATCGTCCAGTGCAAACACTTAGATATATACTGTCTAGGCTTGAGCAGGCATATTGTGGAAGCATTGGTTATGAGTACATGCATATTGCTGATCGTGAAAAATGTAATTGGTTGAGAGACAAGATTGAGACTCCCGCCTCAACGCAATACAACAGGCAGCGGCGTGAGGTTATCCTTGATAGGCTTATATGGAGTACTCAGTTTGAAAACTTCTTGGCGACTAAGTGGACGGCAGCCAAACGTTTTGGGCTCGAAGGTGGTGAGACCTTGATACCTGGCATGAAGGAGATGTTTGATCGTGCTGCAGATCTTGGGGTGGAGAGCATCGTCATTGGAATGTCTCACAGGGGAAGATTGAATGTTTTGGGTAATGTTGTGCGGAAGCCACTTCGCCAAATCTTCAGTGAGTTCAGCGGTGGCACAAAGCCAATTGATGAAGTTGGGCTGTACACTGGAACTGGTGATGTCAAGTATCACCTAGGAACCTCTTACGATCGGCCAACTAGGGGTGGTAAAAATTTACATTTATCACTGGTTGCAAATCCAAGTCATTTGGAAGCTGTGGACCCTGTCGTGGTTGGGAAAACTAGAGGGAAGCAATATTATTCCAATGATGTTG
Organism: Anethum foeniculum; assembly: GCA_003724115.2. Classification (NCBI taxonomy): domain Eukaryota; kingdom Viridiplantae; phylum Streptophyta; class Magnoliopsida; order Apiales; family Apiaceae; genus Anethum; species Anethum foeniculum. Next base: position 5,848 of record PHNY01300374.1, read on the forward strand.
ATAGGACAAAAAACATGGGTATCTTGATTCACGGTGATGGTAGCTTCGCAGGGCAGGGTGTAGTTTATGAGACCCTTCACCTGAGTGCTCTTCCAAATTACACTACCGGAGGGACTATACATATTGTGGTAAATAATCAAGTTGCTTTTACTACTGATCCAAAGTCCGGAAGATCTTCACAGTATTGTACTGATGTTGCCAAAGCCTTGGATGCCCCAATTTTTCATGTCAACGGTGATGATATAGAGGCAGTTGTTCACGTGTGTGAGCTTGCAGCAGAATGGCGGCAAACATTTCATTCAGATGTCGTAGTTGATATAGTGTGTTACCGACGATTTGGGCACAATGAGATTGATGAACCATCTTTTACCCAGCCAAAAATGTATAAGGTCTGTTTTAACTTCTGTTTAGCTTGTACTGACTGTTAGATACAACACACAAGATCACAGAGATTTTTTCAATACAATTTTAAAATCTAAAATAATATGACTACCCACTATCATTCCACTCTGATTTAGTGTTCATTTAACTGCTAGTACTTGTCCTAAAACCTACTTTTTGGAATGGATTTAAACAGGTCATTCGTAGCCACCCCTCACAGCTTGAGATTTATCAAAATAAACTTTTAGAATCTGGGCATGTCACAAAAGAAGACATCGAAAGGATACAAAACAAGGTTAATAACATTCTTAATGAAGAATTTATAGCGAGCAAAGATTATGTTCCAAAACGAAGGGACTGGCTATCAGCTTATTGGGCTGGGTTTAAGTCTCCAGAACAAATTTCACGTATACGAAACACAGGGTATGCCGTTTACCTGACTATTTTGACTTTATCAACAAGCTAGATGTATTGTTTATATGTTTCCTTGATCAGGGTAAATCCAGAGATATTAAAGAATATCGGCACAGCGATAACGACTCTTCCGGAGAATTTTAAGCCTCACAGAGCAGTGAAGAAGATTTTTGCAGATCGTGCGAAGATGATAGAGACAGGGGAAGGCATTGACTGGGCAGTTGGGGAAGCACTTGCTTTTGCAACATTGCTTGTTGAGGGAAATCATGTTAGACTGAGTGGTCAAGATGTTGAGAGAGGAACCTTTAGCCATCGCCATTCTGTTCTTCATGATCAAGAAACAGGAAAAAAATATTGTCCATTGGACCATGTTGTAACCAATCAGAATGAAGAGATGTTTACTGTGAGCAACAGGTATGTTGAGAAAAGTCCTGGTTTAAAGTAATTAAAATTGATTTATAACTTTTTGTTTGTTCCTCTGAGCAACAGAGTTTTCATTTGCACATTGCTGGCATTTAAAATGAGTAGTCCCGTGGCGAAACCATATCCATCGAAATTCGAAATAGATGGTTCAATCACTGAAGTATAACCATGTTAAGGTTTTATTTTAGTTAAAGAGACAACGTTTTTTATAAATTTTTACTTCAAACCAATTCAATCGTTTTGGTGTTCTTAATAAAATGATGCCCAACTGAAAGGATATTCTAGATATTTTTTTTACTTATGTTCCCTCTGATTTTTCATCACTCTTATATTGTATAGAATCTTTTTCTGATAAATTTCATAAGGGTGTGATTAACAAGTGTTGCATTGTAGTAATTAAAAGGAAAAGCCCTTCTGAACAATGGTTGCATTATGTAGTAGATAAAACCAAAAGAAGCTATGTGGGCTGGCTGGTGCTTTGCTGGGTCTAAAGGGGTTTAATTTTGTGACATGTCCAGTTATTAATTTAATAATGTCTACATTCTTTTATGTTTCATTTCTGATAATTTAAGAATCTATAGTTCTGTGTTCCACTAGAAACTAAATTCTTCTCCAGCTTAATATAAGTCTTATGGCATGAAATTTAGCTGCAGTTCATTTTACATTTGTCCTAATAGTATTAAAATCCATGTCCTGCAATCTGTTTTTTTCTATTTCACATTAGTTCCTCTTAAATAATTAAGTTGTATATAATAAAATTTAGGTCATCTATTGTTTCATTTATAACTTGGGAGTTGATTATTGACTTTCAAGCCCTATCAACTTACCATGTTTTTTCTTCTTTTATCCAGCTCTCTTTCTGAGTTTGGTGTACTGGGATTTGAAATGGGATACTCTATGGAAAATCCAAATTCTTTGGTATTATGGGAAGCTCAGTTTGGCGATTTTTCTAACGGTGCACAGGTGATGTTTGATCAGTTTCTGAGCAGTGGGGAAGCTAAGTGGTTGCGTCAGACTGGTTTGGTTGTCCTGCTACCACATGGTTATGATGGTCAGGGTCCTGAACATTCTAGTGCACGTCTGGAACGTTTCCTTCAGGTTCTTCTTGCCATGCTTATACAAAGTCATTTTATTATGAATGAATTAAATAGTTATTTGCACAACTCGATATAGTCCTTATGAACTTGTCCTTCTCTGAGTGCGTGTTGCAGTTGCACTCTCTACGATGCAGGCAATAGACATGCAAACATGCATTTGAAACTGATTTTTTAGTGCATGTGTTTGGTGTATGCCAAATGCGAAGTTAAATAAGACTACGTTAGTGGAAGGGATGTTTAATATTGGTCTTCAGAAGCTTAGACACATTTAAGAAGTCAAAATAATTATGTCATATTTCTTTACTAGGAGGCCTGGTCATTGTTTCTACAGAGATATTTAGGATACTTAAAACTTCTTGCAATTCATATACATGTTATATATGATAAATATAACGCACATGCTGAGTTCAAAGATTTTAACTGTTTCTGGTAACACCCTCTGTTCCACTTCAATTCCTGGTTTATGAATTATTTGAATTTTCACTGATGTCATTCTCACTTTTCATGATCAAATGATGACATAGTTTCGCATCTATGCGTAAAATGACTTTTTTCCCAAAAGTCATCCTTCATAGTATCTTTCCTTTATATTTATTTGTACACTTTATAGGGAGTAAAAGTAGAACCAAAGTTTTATTCAATTAGAAGTTCAATGTAATTATTGCAATTTGCGGTTTGTGAAGAATCTTAAATGGGCACAATATGGGAGGGAGTGTAAAAGCAAAATTTTATTACTGTTTAACTTGATCTTTATTGTACCCTGTTAATAAAATTTATAGCTATCAAAATAATTCTTCGTCTTTATTATGATGTCAACTTACTGTTAGGGTATCTTTTTAAAGTAGTAACACATTACTGCATTACTGTACATTCATTTCTTTGTAAAATTGTGGTAATACTTTATTATCTTGGTGTCGAAATCCGTATTAACTCGATATCTGCCTTTTATTTGTTAAATTACTTCAATATATGCAACTTGTATTTGCTGCTATTGCTCTCTGCCATTGACACACTTTTGCAGATGCAAACACTTGTAGTTATATGAATTTAAAATATTTTGTTGTGACTACCAAAGGATATTCATGTCTGAGTCAAATATCAATTTGGTGATGAAGTATATTCTTTCTGCTTAGTGGTATTAATGCATCTAAATGTGTACATCTCGACTGGCATATTCTGAATACCTTTTACTATCCCCCAGAACATATAAATCACCTGGATCTATATATATATCCCAGTTGGGGTTCTTTTCTAATGTTAATGGTGGAACGTTGTTTGCAACTCCCACCAGACTCCTTAATGTACACAGACTATTGTAAAGACAACAAAGTTCATCTCTAGCTTTGATTGCTTTTTGGGTCTGAGAAGTTTGAATTTTACTTCATATAACTAAAACTTGATTGTTAACTCATAGTCTGTGTCCTATATTGATGACAGATGAGTGATGATAACCCCTTTGCAATACCAGAGATGGATCCCACACTTCGGAAGCAAATCCAAGAATGTAATTGGCAGGTCGTGAATGTCACTACTCCTGCAAACTATTTCCACGTCTTAAGACGTCAAGTGAGTGAAGCTCAACTGTCTATAGATTTGTATAGAATGTTCACATTATACAGTTTCTCACTTGTGTAATGTGTCACAGATACATAGGGAATTCCGTAAGCCTCTAATTGTGATGGCTCCAAAGAACTTGCTTCGTCATAAAGAGTGCAAATCAAATCTATCAGAGTTTGATGATGTCCAGGGTCACCCAGGTTTTGACAAACAAGGTACCCGTTTCAAGCGCCTCATAAAAGACCAAAATGACCACTCGGATCTTGAGGAGGGTATCAGACGTTTGGTTCTTTGTTCTGGAAAGGTTCGTTTTCCTCATATCCATGGTCGGCGACATCCCTGTATTTACTCGAGTAGATTATTTAAAAGGGATTTTACTTTTCCCGTTATAAAATTTGCAGTTCACCACAAGTTTGATTCCATTTGCAGGTCTACTATGAACTTGATGAACAGAGGAAGAAATCTGATGGTAAAGACATTGCTATATGTCGAGTGGAACAGCTTTGTCCATTCCCGTATGACCTTATCCAGCGTGAACTGAAACGTTATCCCAGTACGTAGTTTTAACTTGACTTGTACCATTAGTTCTGTTCATTCAGGCTACCAACTTGCTTACTGAATCCAAGAAACATAAATTTTTTTAAATTTAGATTTAACAGACATAATACCATTTAAATTATGTAATTGTGGTCTCTAATTGTCTCATCATCATTCATGACGTGATAGCTGGATCTTGTTGACATCATCTTCCCGTTCAATTAACACTTGTCTTAATTCTTTCAGATGCTGAAATTGTCTGGTGCCAGGAAGAGCCAATGAACATGGGTGCATACAATTACATTGTACCACGCCTTTCTACTGCCATGAAAGCACTCAGTCGAGGTACCGTGGATGACATCAAATATGTTGGCCGTGCTCCATCTGCTGCCACAGCCACTGGTTTCTATTCTGTTCATGGAAAAGAGCAGACAGAACTTGTTCAAAAAGCCCTGCAATCTGAAAGTATTGAAACCCACATCCACACCTAACAAACTATTGAATATTGCTCCTCGGAAGATATAGTATAGACAGCCTAAGAAGGCTCTTGAGGTAAATTACTTGCTGGGTTATAACGGTATTGTGATAGATACTTACAAATTAGTGATCTTATTTTTACATGAAGAGAAGAATATGTTCCCAGGTATATGAAATTTTCTCTAATACTTATAAAAGAATAAAGCGACTCCATCCTTACATGCTTCATATCCGCAGTGTCAGATTTGATCACCTCAAGTAAACAATTTTTGTTAACCTTTGTAGTTCAAGGTTACGGCTCTTATATACTCCCTCCGTCCCCCACTCATTTCTTTACAGTTTTTTTCTCATGCTTGACACGCATTTTAAGGCTACCATATAATATAGTTTTATAATTTTTTTTGAAATTTTCTTTTTTTGAATTAAAATTTTAACATTATACTTTTATTTAGAAGAAAAATATTTTAAAAAATAATTTAGGAAACTATAGTTACAGGAGTCTTAAAATGCGTGCCAAGTCTCCGTCCCCAATGTAAAGAACCTGGAGGGACGGAGGTAGTACTTTTTAAGCTGACAATTACTTGTACCATGCACTGTACAGGTGGTGAAATATAAATATGCTTAAAAATGCATTGTATTCTGAAAGAAGCATAGAATAACCATCTCTATAGGCAAATTACAGTTTTGGTATTCACTATCCCAACTTAATAAGGTATTTCAGCGACGGTTGACACCTCAAGCACAAAAAATCAACAATTTTGTATGGAATCCATTGTCATCAGGAAGAGCACCCAGTTAAGATGTGCATTCTTTGCACTGTTTACGAAATTTAGAAGTAATATCTGTTATCCTAGTGCCAAATCTTCAGTGAACAGGTGATTGATTCCACACCATCCGCTAGGCTATAAGCTAGATCCGCACTGAGACATCAGTGACCACAACACTCTAATTGATATCCAAGCCTACAAGCTGAACTCTTGCTAAGGGACTCGAATGATATTCTGTCAGCCCTTCAGCTAGGATACATAGTTAACATCAACAACCAGCATTGTGCAATCCCTATATGCATATAAATCATGGTAATTATTACTTGATATGTATTGCAATATAAACCACTTGGCAGTTATCTACATGGAAATTAATGTTTCTATTGTTTGCATTTTTTGGGTATCCATGATTTGTTCAATATATGTTTTTTTGGTTTCTCATCATATTTAACAGAATGTACTCCAAAAGTGCCAAACTGTTTTGCAAGTTTACTCGACCCAAACAAAGCTCATCTTCTGGCAAAGTTTTTATGAGCACCATTATCAATACAAATACTTAGAAATTTGAATGTGTATCTGCGCAACAACAGATTTAACATAACAATAAAAAAAGAGGCAAGCATAAGATCAACACACATACTTGTTAGCAAAACCCCAGTTCAAGGCAAATCAACAACATCAAATCCGAATACACTTATTCAAGTAAGGCAAAACCCCAGTTAATGGAAATAGAACCAGCATATCCTAATACATAAAGAATCTCATTGCTGATAACACTGCAATCTCATGATATGCATGACTTATTATAACTTGGAACAAGTTCTTGCATTAGCCTTAGGTGCCCATCTGGCTATGATATATTCCGCATGTCTTACTATAACTTGGAACAAGTTCATGCATTAACCTTAGGTGCCCATCCGGCGATGATATATTCCTTTGCAGCCTTGGTCTTCTCAAAGGACTTTCTAGAGAAGAGCAACTGCAAAACGAAATGTACCAAGAAGTTAGTAGAGGCAGCTAAGAGAAGTTTTAACATCTAAGGAATAAAATCAATATAATATCAATCCAGAACTAGGATAGAAGATATACAGGCTGGCCATTTTTCTTTATAAAAAAGTCAAGTTCTATATTCCTCTTCTGTCTGCCTCAGTTTTCATCTGTCTAATGATTTACAGCACCAATACATAATTGACAGCCAGACAGGCCGGCCATACCTTTGCATGCTACAGCCTAAGGGGCAAGGCTACATACACTATTATATGGCAATTCAGCAGGGGAGTAACAAGTCATGCCCTTTTCGTGATTAGCTACAGTTTATAAATGTTTAATTTTTGTCCTCCGTCTTTAGCATATTCGCCCTTATTCCTCCTTGATTTAACCACATACTTGTCTACCACCAGCAACTAACAATAATTCACCACCTTGAACTATCATAATACAGATAATATTGCACATGAGCAGTGTTGACAGCTTTAATTTCTACCAATATAAACATCTCGAAACCTTGGAAAACTAAATAAAATCCTCAAACCCTTGAAACCCAAAATCTATACCTACAACCAACAAATCAAATATGTACCTTCAATGATGTTAACTTAAAGAATATGTGAGGGGCCTCAATATCAGTCACGGGTGTATGTGAAAAAGAAAGGGACCGAAATCAGTTACGCATTTACAGACAAAGAAAAAGGAGTAAAACATGAATTTTATGATTATAGTGGAATTGAGCTGCCTGTTTGGGTCGGTAAATTTTAGGGATGAGGGTTGGAAACGGTGAGTGTTAGGAATATTCAAGACTTGCTCTATGGAGGCTAGTTTGAAAGCCTTTCTCTTCTGTTCCTTTCAGTTTGATCTATATTTAGGAAAAAGAAAAAAAATACACCTTTGACGTTATATATATTCAGATATGAGCCCATTAAGCTCCCATTGTGTAACATTAATCTATGGACGCATTATTTCAGACAGTGTAATGCAACCAAGGCAACAAATCTGATACTATTTGCAAACATGTTTTCGCGGAAAACAATTTTATCACAAAGAACATTTACTTCTAGAATACGAATCTACCAACATTTTCCTAGAGTTTGAAATGAAAACAAACTTAAGATGGCATAATTATTAGATTATAGCTTTAACTATGCACCTTCATGTAGTCGAGTAAATTAGTGAAGGTTTCAGGAGTAGTCCAGCCCTTGAAATGGCCAAGAGCCACCTCCATATGGTAAAGCTTCGGTGCCAAACTCAGATCAACAGCACAGATGTTTTCCCCGTTAACATATGGTCCCTATTCATACATTTATCAATTAGTACATTTGAATTCAGAATACTACATAGTACATACAGCTAAATTACAAACAAAAGTAGGCAAGTCGGGATGAATAGCGTGTTCGAGATGTAAATTCACTCACATGTGCCTTAAGGTGTTCATCAAACACCTTCAATTCCTCAACCAAAGCCTGCTCTGACCCATCACTGGCATCTTTACTCTTTAAGAACTTAACGAATGTAGAGAATATGTTAGAACCCCTACGATAACAAAGTAAAAAGAAGCCAAATAAATTCGGGATCATCGTATTAATACAAATAAGTCACTGTCTCATGAAGTTTTTATCAACTCAATAAGTTTGTTCCAAGGAAAAGAAAAAAGTTTAACTATTTTATTCCAGCTAATGCTAACTATATATACTATATAAGCAGTTATAATAAATTGTTACATGTGATCAGACTTGAGAAAAGAAAGAGACATTCAGATTGCAAACTAATATCAAATAATATGGAAAGAGTTTATCACCAGCTACTAAAGAAGACCTAGGAGCTGACATAGTGGACTGGGGTATCGTCGCCAATGGAAGTTGAAAAAAATTAGTAATAATAATTTATATCCAAGTTCAATTAGAAGTTACCCCCTCATTAAGATGGCAAGAAAAACTTACAACACGTGACTGGTTCAAGTTCGTATCTTGCTAATGTGATATTTAGCCGACTCCTAGAAAGACCCATACCAACAAGGACTCCAACCAAACAATATCCATTATGTTCTCAAGTATCCAACGTAATGTAGTATTTCCAATATAACATAAACTGGAGATATGTTTTCTGGATAAAATCAATTACAAGACATTTAATTAAATACACACACTCGCCTCCACCGAGGCCCCAGCCCGCAACCATTATTAATTAGGGCAAGGGATATCCGCAGGGCTAAGACTTGCAAATAGAACTAGAGAAATGTTGGTGAATTGATGATATTCACAAATAACATGAATAAAAAATTGAAAGAAAATATAGAATAAGAGTAAGCTACATTTGGCCTTCATTAGAAAAACATGTACTTACAAATTACTACACTACAGTTGCTAAGTTGCAATGCAATCAGATTATTAAAACATAGGCAACTTTTTGGGGTTTCGTAAATATAATAATGCTCACATCTTGTGTGTGTGTGTGTGTGTGTGTGTGTGTGTGTGAGAGAGAGAGAGAGAGAGAGAGAGAGAGAGAGAGAGAGAG
>PHNY01300374.1:15027-43452 GCA_003724115.2 Anethum foeniculum
ATCGTGGCAGCATCCAAAAATATGTAGAACTCAATAAGACTTGACAAAAGAAAGAGACATTCAGATTGCAGACTGATATCAAATAATATGGAAATAATTTATCACCAGCTATAGAGGACCTAGGGGCGGACATAGTGGACTGGGGTATAGTCGCCAATGAATGTATAAAGAACTTGTAATGATAATCTATATCCAAATTCAATAGAAGTTATCTCCTCACTAAGATGGCAAGAAAAACTTACAACACGTGACTAATTCAAGTTCATAACTTGTTAATGTGATATTTAATCCACTCCTAGGAAGACACGTGCTAACAAGGACTCCGACCAACAATATTCATTAAGATTTTTCAAGTATCCAATGTAATGTAGTATTTCCAACATTAACTAGAGATATGTTTCTCGGTAAGATCAATTACAAGAAATTTAAATACTCACACATTTTCCTCCACCAAAGCCCCAACCTGCAACCATTATTAAGTAGGGCAAGGGATATCCGCAGGGCTAACACTTGCAAATAGAACTAGAGAAATGTTGGTGAATTTTTGATGATATCCCCAAATAACATGAAGAAAAACTTTTAAAAAAAAAAAAAAAAGAATAAGAGTAAGCTATATTTAGCCATCTCTAGAAAAACATGTACTTACGAAGTACTACACTAAAGTTGCTAAGTTGCAAACTGCAATCAGATTATTAAAACATAGGCAACTTTTTGGGGTTTCGTAAATATGATAATGTTAACATCTCATGAAAACAGTCTCTATACATTTTACCTTGTCCAACTCATCAAATCGAGCGAGGGAGGGGGGCGAGTGAGAAGGAGGGGGAGAGAGAACACGTTTCCAATGCTAGAACAAACACTTATTATACTGATAGACAATTCAACCAAGATCATATTCAGTTTACATTAAGAAAACCCTACATTATGTTTTAACAATTTGCCAACTGGGACTACAATATCAAACTAGAATGCTATAACAACTTATATCTCGAATGCTACAACGAAAACTTATTATACTGAAAGAAAATCCTTCCCAGACTATAGTCAGTTAAATGAAGTAAAATAAATAAACTTTGAATCCAGTCCATCTACTAAAAAGACAATACTATACTAAACTAATTCCTCCACATAACAACATATAAATATGCACACAACACATATCACGAATGCTGCAACAAAAACTAACTGTACTGATACTCAACTACCCGGAGACTATAATGAGTTAATGCATAGTACAATAAACTTCCATTCCAGTTCAACAACTACACATTAGAAAATTAAACTAAATTGTACATAAACACAACATACATCTCCAATGCTGCTACAAAACAACCGAGATCACAACAAGTTAATACATAGTAAAATAAACTTATAATCATGTTTGGAAACTTAAATTAAAAGATTTTGGAACTTAGAATATGAGAGAGAGAGAGAGAGAGAGAGAGAGAGAGAGAGAGAGAGAGAATACACGGAAGAAAAGTGAGGAGGAACAGCAAGGGAAGGGACAGGGTATTTATCTTCAAGAAGACCAACAATAACATCAGAGTCAGCTATCCATTTCCCATCATCCCCAAATTTGATCACAGGCACTTTCCCTTCTGGGTTAGCATCCAATAGCCTGAATATTTCCTCATCACTTATCAGTAATTCACTCTACCCACAAAAATAAGAAAAAAGGGGCAGTATTTTTACCACTGGGGTTTGTTACTTAAATCAATGAGATGCATCTTGTAAGGAACACATTTCTCCTCCAAAGTAAGAAGTGCCCTTTGGCTAAATGGACCTGGGTTACCATAATAAATTAAACCTCATAAGTCCCAAACCAAGAACCATACAATTATATAAATAATAAATATGTTAGAGATGAAATATGGATTACATACAGTCTCCAAGAACATTAGGAGCACCCACGGCAGCTTTAACACAAATCTCTACAGCCATACCAAGATTTTAGAATTGGACAGGAGGAATGTTTGTAATAGTATTACTATTGTTTGTTTGTCTCAAGTCACTCTGTTGTTCTTGTAATAACCTTAATCTGTTGCTAGTTGTGTTCGAAAATAAAGGTCGCGTCGTTTCAACGCTGGGACCACCGTCATACCGCAATTATTTACTTTTATCTTTCTTTTTCTTTATTTTTGAAAAAAGAATCAATTCAATAATGGAAAGGTACGAATCTGCAAACACAGTTTAAATTAAACAAATGTTACAATTTAAATTAAACAAACGTTTAAATATATCGTTTGATTCATGTGCTCAAATATTTGTTTTGATTATCGTAAGTAAGATATCGATATGTGTAATTTTCAGAATCCCTCAGTTTTAGATTATGCATCGAATCATAAAATCCGGTTACTGGATAGTGTGGCACATAGAACTAGTTTTACGCACGTTCCGGAACACATAGATGTCTTGTTGAGTTTGACTTAACGTAAACTAGCCCCCATCGAATTATCGAATTATCGAATTATCGAATTATAGAGCCGTGTCGCTGGCATAGTTCGACCGTAATTTAGAACCGTGGAATTTTGAAATAAGAATATGATTCAAATATGTATTTTATGTTGGAGAGTAATAAAGTTATTTTTGAAAATTATATAAATATATACATTTATTAGGGTTTTTGTTTATTTACGTTTTTTCATCATGCTCTACAAATTTCATGCTCAAAAAAGAAATCATACTATTTCGATTATTTCTAAAAAATGATTAAAATTTTAAAATTAAATTAATCACAACAGTAAAGATCTACCTTCTCTATTTCAAAATAATTATCCACACAACAATGTTAATCAAATTATTTTTTAAATTTATTTTCTGATTCAAAATAGAAATAAACTTTTAAAAAAAAATTATATAATATTGTGATAATATACTGCACGAATTTAAAGTGGTCAACTTTTTTGAAAGAGAAAATATATTTTATTACAAAAGGATTAACATATTAAATATATATTCCTTCCTATTATCAATTTCAAGTGAACTAGAAACGACATAGATATCAAAAATTTATCCCAAAATTTGTTTCCTAAATTATAATTTTGGGAGCTCTAGCACAATAGAATACAGAGTTGTTGATGTTTGAAGCCAACCATTCCTCTATATTTAATCATCGTCATCTATCTTGTACTTTATTTTTTTGCTAAATCAATGCATCTACCAGTTGTTTTAACTAAAACACTAGAAATAGAAACCTTTTGCAACAACTCCAGTCATATATATATATATATATATAGGGGCTACTCCAATAGAAACTATCTTATAATAAAAACTAGAAACTATTTTCAAAATTACGTCAAAATATATCACATATGGTATGTAAATTGATCGTCACGAGATATAGAAAAATACAGTGAAGTCAGATTTTAAAAAAAGTTTACCGATTGACGGGAAAAATCAAATTAAAAACGGAGGGGAAAAGCTGAGATACTGTGTGGGAGGGTGCATTTTGATCCTGTGTGCTGTAGGGGGCCATCAGATTGTATGAATTTAAGGGCTGAGATTAATTTCTAGTTTCTATTTTAATTCTAGTTTGTATTTGATCTATATATATATATACAAATATGAATCCACAATATGCTGCACTACTAAAAACATACCAGAACATCTTTTTTGCTCCAAAATTCGTTACATGGCAGTAAAGATCAAACTCGCATTTTGCATATTCCTGTTTACTCTATTTCTCGCTTCTGTTTCTTCATTCAGACTTCTTGATGAAGCACTTGCTAATGCAGGTCCAGTTACCACATCTGCTGCCCCTTTGGCCAGTACTGATTCTCACCATACTTTATCATTTATCATGCATGACATTCTTGGAGGAACTAATCCCTCAGCTCGTGCCATCACCGGAGTAGTCACCAATCCAGCTATCAATGGTCAAATCCCATTTGCCAAGCCAAATGGTGCAAACTTCCCACTCAATAATGGAGTACCTGGAAACAGTAACAACAATGGAATATTAAATAATAATAACATTCCATTCCTCACTGGCCTTGCTGGAAGCAAATCAAATGTGCTCACAAACAACGGCAACAACAACAGAAATGGATTTGGCTTTCCTGGGGCACAACTCCCTGTTGGCTCTGCTCTTCAGAAGCTTATGTTTGGCACCATGACAGTGATTGATGATGAGCTGACGGAAGGCCGTGAGCTCGGGTCCGGATTGGTTGGAAAGGCACAAGGATTCTATGTAGTTAGCTCTGGAGATGGTAATAGTCAAACTATGGCATTTACTACTATGTTTGAGAATGGAGGTTATGCGGACAGCCTTAGCTTTTTCGGGGTTCACAGGACTGTAGTCTCGGAATCTCAGCTAGCTATTATGGGTGGAACTGGAAAGTATGTCAATGCAAAAGGATTTGCAGTTATTAAGACCATTCCACCAACTGTTGCAAGTCAGCAAGCAACTGATGGACTTGAGACATTGTTGGAGTTTACTGTTTATATTACATATTGATACCTTTGTCTTTCCTCTTTTTCTTGTCACTATAAGTCTTTAATTATCAAGGTTTTGAATTTGTAAAAGACTCTGCATAGTTCATGTCGGAGTACAAAAATATTTTTTTTTCTTGTATTTCTGTGTCCCCTGTACTTGATTCTACATTAAATCTGAATATAAATCAACGACCTACTTATTATTAGTTGTGAATACAGTGAAAAGGTTCAGATTGATCTTTACATACTCTTTTTGCACATGTTAAGCAAAGAAAGGTAAAAAAAATGATCAAATAAAACGATTTTATGTTTCTTCTAAGCCTATTCTAGTTTTCATATTTTATCCTAAATATATTTTAAATGCAGAGATAACAGGCTGATTCAGACCAAACTACAACCTTTTTATCCATGCTAAAGAAACAGACACACTTCAGCTAATTGTGGACAAGATTCTGCAAGCTTATTCTAAATTTCTTGAGCTATGTCCCAACACATGATGCTAGCGAACTCAGTTGTAGATATGCAAATGGATTCTTGATTTGCCAAATAGTTTTCAAGTATATATACCTTTAACTATCTGAGGCAACATCGTCTGCATTGCCCTCAGCAGCAAGCTCTTACTGTTGGCTAGGCTTTTAAGTTTTAACACAATATACCTCCAGAAACTTGGGTCGAACTCATACATCATCCACAAAATTTCGAAATAGAAAGGCATGTGGCTGGGAATCGGGATACACCTTTCCAATGTACTGGTCAATTTTACACTTATAGCAGTTGGCTAAGGAGACTTGGATTCTATCACGCAAAAAACCTTCAAATATTCTCTATACCACGGGCCTTACAGCACATACAATTAAAAAAATCAGAAATTTTATTGTTTGTGGTGCTGTACTGCTGTTAGAACATCTGTCATACATAGTAACTGTTAATCTGCTCTTTCCAGGTTCAAGCATCTATAATTTTGGATAGAATCTCGTAATGATACATTGAGCCATAAAATTTACATGCTATGCGGAAATTTATTATAATCAATAGTACAATACTAAAACCAATGTAAAGATTGATCACTACAAGCCCTGCTAAATGATCCATAAACAAATGTACAAAAGATTGATAGCACAAGCCATAAAATAAATGATCCATAAACTGATCAGTTGAATTGCGGAAATGGAATGAATTGGATCAGAGAATGCTGCCAGGCTGATCATTTCTAGGCATTTTACATGAATGTTCAGCCTTTCACATGGTTTTTACAGACCCCCTGCGTTTCTATAGTCTGACATCATAGTGTTTTTTTTCATTCTGAGTCACAATCTTGAAACTTATTTTAAAAAGTTATATCATTCTGCACATAAAGCTTCTTCACTAAAGCATGTTATTTTCCTTCCTTTCTACATAGGATTGCCCATTCTTATACCCCTATAGCTTCTTCACAATGATCAGCATCCTACTTGTTAATTGTCATGTTCCTCTTTCGTCGTGCCCCAAAGATAATACTTTTTGGTGATTGTTACTCTTTGTGGAAGCTATTCCGTTCATCACTCTTCACTTCTTTGTTTTTACAATTAAATTATCATCCGGATGTCAAGAACAGATTTCGATATTGCATCTTCTAACCTCATCACCCGGAAACTCGAGATGGATGTTTAATACCTATATTGTCATGTTTGATCCTTGCAGATGACCTTCATAGGAACATTATCCAAGAATGAATAACTGTGTAAGACTGTGTTGCATAAGAAAGTTAGTTTTTCCTGTGTTCGGAAGTTGGAAAAGAAGAGAAAAAAATATCAGCGAAGTATGTTAGACAGTTTAGCCTACTTTACTGAGGTTACTGAACTGCCATCAATTATTTTTTATTCTCTATAAGATTATGACTGGAGCTCTATTTGCTTATAGAGAGAAAAATGTTTACTTTATTTAATTTAGCCAAGTTCTTCTCCTGGTTCTTTTTATTCTTTGATTTTATGTAAGTTTCCATCCATAAATTTATTCAGTGTATATGCCTTCCGACCTCAGGAAGTGCTTCTTCATAGTGAAAAATTATGGGGAATGTAAGAGAAAAGCATTCCTTTTTATAATTAATATAAAAAACAGTAACTACATATGCTAGAATTATAAGTAGAAACAGACATTTAATCCAGATATTGTACTCCTTAGACCTCGAATGTGAGGTATACAGTGAAGTGCGTCACCGTTTCGACACCATCAGTAGTATGCTGATCGACCTGATGAAGAGTTTCAATAGTTGCATACCCTTTCGCATGCTGATACTTTCCTGTCCCTCCAATGACTGCAATCTCGGAAATTGGTGAACCTGTCCGATGAACCCCAAAGAAGCTAATTGAATCATCGACGTGATCATGATCATGATCGCCACCATGGAACATTGTTGTTAGTGCTAGTGTATGGCTGGTACCATCCAAAGAGCTTGACAGGTAAAATCCTTGACCTTTGCCTAACACAGATGAGCCAAGCTCGTGCCCTTCAGTCAATTCGTTATCCACCACTGTGATGGTGCCAAACATCAATTGTTGGAGTGTTATTCCTGCAGGAAGCTGCCCTGCTGAGACAAACGGTAATTGATTGCCACCGCTGACAACGTTGTTGTTACCGGTGTTGTGTAAATTTGTGGAGGTTGGAGAACCATTTAGACCTGCTAGGAAGGGTACGTTGTTGTTGTTGACAAAATTATTTATGTTGTTCAATGGTACCCCACCATTAATTGGAAACACTTGACTATTAGCTTTCGAGAATGGGAGACCATTGTCATCTGAGTTGGCTATGATCCCCGTGACCACTCGTCCAGAAGGGTGAGTTCCACCAAGAATATCGTGCATAAAGAAGGCCATTGAGGCCTCAGGATGTCCTGCAGCAGTGCCCTCTGTGGCAGTCGTTGCCGCTGGTCCACTTGGTAATGTGGTGGTTGGAGTTGCTACTGGGGCAGGTGTGGCAAGTGGTGGGATGACAGGTCCAGGTACACTAGGTAATGGATTGGCAGGACCAGCTATAGATGCCACATCAGCCACAGGTGAGATGGCAGCAGTGACTGGTATTTGCCCACTTGGCAATGTAGTAGATGGTCCTACCACAGGTGCCACTTCAGGGTCATCAATTTCAGGTGGATCAGATGCCCCTGCCTGATTGACCGGGACAGGAAATTGAGGGTCTACTTCCTCGAGAATCCGAGCTGAGTTGGCACAAACAAGCATGAAGGCTAGCAACAAGAGGTAAACAGTGGTTCTCAGTATGTTTAAGCTAGGTAGCAGAAGTTTGGCCATTTTTTAAAATTTTGTAGATGTGGCTGATGATTGAAGATCAGGAGACTTGTGTTGATGATTTTGAGAGTGTTACTTTCAGAATTTATAGAGGCACCACTATGGAATTAGAAGTGGAGCTGATGTGATGGAGTTGTTGCATCATTTACCCACTTTTGTAATGTGTGATCTCTTGGTAAATACCTAACCTTCTGTTGTTTAGCTCAAGCCAAAAACCTTGTACTCCCGAAAGTGCAATTGTTCACGGGCACAACACCATTATTTTGTTCACTTTGTCACCTTTAAACTAAAGATAGTCTTCTGTCCTTGCGACTGCAGCAAGACCATAAGCTTTGTTACTTGGTTGATAAAAGTGAATAATGCGAGACAAGGTAAAAGACTACCTCACCTTGCCCTTCTGTTCTGAAACCAGACCTCCACTTGTCGAGGTCTCAAACCCAGTCTCTTCCCCAAATCAATCTTTGCTTCTGCAAAATTAATTTACCACTGTAATTTACTGTCTTGTCTATGACATCATCGTCTATGTAGTAGATTAGCATAAAATTTTAATTTTTTTTTGTAATTTGTATTCTTATGTTTTCAAAGTGTTGCTAAGTTTTGTAAATTCTCTGTTAGTAAAAAACAATTACTAAACGGTGTATCGAATGATGATGTGACACTGACTCGTGAACCTCCCTTCCCTAGCTAGCTTCCCAAATCACAAATTCTTTCGTATGACCTGTAAAGAACAATTAGGTACTGAAGTTCACTAAAACAAATATAAAATAGACTATAATGTAGTCACTTAGAACAAAAGAGGGTGCTAATAAAACAAAAAATGTTCAACTACATATGTACACCTTGTGACCAGACATATCTACGCATGATACTGATTGCTGAAAATCTACGAGTTCATTTCCATATTACACCAGGTTGGATGAGTACCAAATTGTCCTTAAAACAATTCGACATCGATATATATGGTAGAAATCACAAGAAAAGAGTCCGAGCCCTTTGATTTTCCCGGTCAAGGCCTGGAGGTCCACAAGTTGAAATGGAGTCGAGTCCTCGCGGGTGATAGTACTCATAGCTTGGACAGGAGGGGTCTCAGCCTTTGTTGTCGATGGGCAAACCGACGATGTAGTAGCTGATGAGGGGACAGCAAAATGTCCACATGCAGGGCATATGGTAAGGCTGGTGGGAGGAATCATTTGCGCGGAGAACTGAGGAGACAAATTGAATGCCCTTAATTCTTGCACCTCATTTTGCAACTTATTGTTTTCTTCCATGAGAGTCTGGCAAGATCTCTTCAAGAAAACGCAGTCAACTTTGTCCTGCATATACCAAAATTTAATACACAGTTAATTTAGTTAATCTACCTAGCTCACAAACATTTAGGCTTCCTAAAAGATTAAAAACAAAGAAGTAATTATGGAAAATACAGGACTTCTCAGAACAATATAAATATGCATGCATTATGTATTTAATAATTTCCGTATACGAACAATTTTTAATACTATTTTCTTTACAATTCTTGTAGTTACTGATCGGACAATGTCCAACCGTGAAAAGGGGTCATTATACGTTACAAACTTAGACTTTACTGACTATTACAAATAACAAACGAACTAGAGTTCGATCACAAAAAACGGATTTTATACGTCAGTGACCCCGATCTTTCTCGACTACTTGCACTGTCACTTATGTGACTCAATTTAAACATATCCTCTATCAATTACACAAAATCCTATACGCTACAAGAAAAATCGCAGGAGAATTGTCATTGCAGCACATGAAACGTGAAGCATAAATCCATTCATGCCAAAAGATGATGTTCTCCCATTTTTCCAAAGGCTTAAGACCTTTTAAACCTTAAGGTTTGCATTAATATACCCATCGGCCTATGTGGTTCAAAACCGTTTCTTTTTGCTCCTGAAATACTGAAAACGTATCTTTTTACCTGGGAAAAAAACCAGTGTAAACCGGCCGGTCCAAGGGTAAAAAAAATATGTTTTCAGTACTTCAGGAGAAAAAAGGAATAATTTTAAATTACAAATCATGATGGGTATATTGGTGTAAAGCTTAAGACTTAAAAGGTCATTAAGCCATCTTAAAAAGTACTATAATTAGTTTTTGGCCATTTTTTTTCAAATGACTTTTATAGGCCTCGTTTGTAACTTTGTTTCGATGTAATCCAAGTATCAGAGACAAGGTAACATGAAGTTGTAGCCCAATTTGTTTGTTAAAATGCGATAGTTAACTACAAATTTAGATACTCACAAACTCATGTCTCCATTAGAATTCAAGACTTTCAACTACCTTTATCACTTGTTACCATAGGGCTTGTTTGATTCAATATGATCCAACTATTTCAAACAAAGTAACGCGCAGTTGCCCAATTCTAGTTAATTGCATAAATTTAGATACTCACACTCAGGCTCACTCATGTCTACCTCAGGACTTGAAACTTTGGACTACCTTTATCACTTGCTACCGTAATAACACCCACGTAGTTGTTTACTTTAAAATCAGATAATTGAAATATGTCTTTATTTGAATATGTTTGATGATACTTTACATCTAAATATAGCATAGCTATACGAATTTTAGTACCCCACGCTCTCAGATAGATCTGAGAATACTAAGCTATAGACTTTTGGATCCCTAGTACTCGCAAATATCTTCTAACCTTGGAAGCGGTGTTCTAAAAGTTGGTCAACTCGGACGAGCACTCGGGTGAGTACTCAGACCGAGTACTCAGAAATCGGAGGTGAACCGATTCGGATTTAAACGAGTACTTGGTTGAGTATTCGGATGCTGAAAATGAGTATTCGGAAAATCGGTCGATTACTCGGATTTTGAAGACGTTAAAGACGTTGCCGAGTAGATCCGATTTTTGAGTTTTACGTCCTTGCTTGGAAGTAATAGTAGCTGCAAATACTTTCGTAATAGTGCCAAAGTTTATTCAAATCTTATTACAGTACTCCTCTTTAAAAATTAAAAGCAATAACAAGGCACAAACTAATGAAGTTGTGTAACAACTTGAAAGCCATAAACATAATATTAGATCAATAGCCAAGGTAAACATTAAACAAAAGGAACTTATTTACAGCTTCAGTTTCACTCCTCATCCCATAAGAGCTACTCACTTTCGCTGTTACTAATGTTGCATAACCATTTGCATCCTCATATTTTCCGGTGCCACCGATCACTGCAATATGAGAATCCAACAAGTCTCTACTATACTCTCCGAAAAATGAGAGCCCATCTTCGTCACCAAAAGAAGCTGTCAATGCCATCATATGACTACTTGGATTTTCCTGGCTAATTACATACATTCCTTTAACTTTTCCTATCAATTCCATTCTAAAGTATGCAATATTTCCAAACACGTTTTCATCGATAGTCATTACTGTCCCAACCTCCAGCTCCTCCAGGGTAGCTCTTGCAGGAAAAGAAACGTCGAGTCCTGGGAAATTTATTGTGTCTGATGATAATGTGGGGTTGGTCTCGGGCATTGGAATAAGTATTCCTCCGTTTGGTGGTAAAAACTTTATTGGTTTTGAGAACGGTAGGTGCTGGTTGTTTAGTTTTGTTGGTGCTGAGGGATGTGCATCAGTTATTATGTCTGGCATGTAGAAAGAGATTGAAGGGTCGATGTGGTCATGACTCTGTGGAGGTGCATGACTAAGAATTCGAGCCGAAATCAAGCCATCAATCACAGTTACGAGCAAGAAGAAGAAGTAAGCTATCGAGAAATTGCCCATTGGATTGCGAAGTAAATGCACATTCTTTGTTTCCGGACTAGCCTTTTTGATGCATAAATGGTTGGAAATAAAATTGTGAGAGTGGTTTGGTTCACCAAATCCATGCATTTCTTCTCTATTTCAGCTGCCAGACAATCAAGGCAAATGCTACTCCTAAAACGCATTTCTATAATATTTTTTTAGCAGTGCTACATACCCCAAAATCATTCCTAAAACAATTCCCAAATGACACCTCCTTAGGACTCATATACATGCACGATGGATCCACATCATTTATGAGAAAATAACTAATCATACATTTCAGTATTCGAGAACGATTTTAGAAACCGTTTTGGTGACCGTAGCATTTACCTTTTTTTTTTTTTTTATATAGTGTCACCGTTTTATATTTAAATTTTGGCCAGAGTGAGCAAAATAAAACCAAGCATGCGCTCTGCCTCAGCACTAGAAACAATTTCTCAACAATCATTCTTCAATCAAATTCTTGATTGCACACGAACCAAAAACATCAATTTAGGCAAAACCTTGCACGCCAGAATTATAAAAACAGGTAAACTAACATGCACTTACATAGCCAATAGCCTGCTCAACTTTTATTCTAAATGCCAACGCTTGTCTGAAGCTAATACAGCTTTCCAAGATATTCAAGAAAAAGACATTGTCTCTTGGAACTCTATCATCAATGGCTATTCTCAACTGGGTGGCTCCCAAAATTCAATCTTTGCTCTCAAACTTTTCAAACAGTTGAGAAGAGAAAGTGGGTTGTTTCCTAATGGTCATACTTTTGCTGGTTTTTTCACTGCTGCGTCGATTTTGGTTGATGGGTTTGCTGGAAAACAAGGGCATTCCATTGTGATTAAGATTTCGGGTTGTGATGATGTGTTTGTGGGTAGTTCTTTGGTCAATATGTATTGTAAGTCTGGGTTAGTTGATGATGCTAGGAAGGTGTTTGATGAAATGTCTGACAGAAATTCTACTACGTGGGCTACTATGATTTCTGGGTATGCTACGCGTAGACTTACTGATTATGCTTTGGAACTTTTTAAGATGATGATGTGGGAAATGGAGGAAGGTGTTAATGAGTTTGTGCTTACTAGTGTTATTAGTGCTTTTACATTAAAAGAATTTATTGATATTGGTAAACAACTTCATGGACTTGTGATTAAGTTTGGGTTGTTGTCGTTTGTAACTGTTGGTAATTCTATTGTTACAATGTATTCAAAGTGTGGGGATTTGGATTATGCAGTTAAGTCTTTTGAATTGGCAGATGATAAGAATTCAATCACGTGGACGGCGATGATTACTGGCTTTGCACAATCTGGGGATTGTTTGAAGGCACTGGCTCTATTCTCGAAAATGCATTATGCTGGCATGAAGGCTAGTGAGTTTACTCTTGTCGGAGTGCTCAATGCCTGTACTGATAGTAAAGGTGTTGAAAAAGGAAAGCAAGTTCATGGATATCTTGTAAAGTCAGGATTTGAGTCGCAGATTTTCATAATGACAGCTTTGGTGGACATGTATGCCAAATGTGGTTTTGTAGATGATGCTAGAAAAGGGTTTTATTACTTACAGGAGCCTGATATTGTCTTGTGGACTTCCATGATTGGGGGTTATGTTCAAAATGGGGATAATGAAAGTGCTATCGACTTGTATTGTAAAATGCAAGAAGAGGGAATTATGCCTAATGAGTTAACTATGGCCAGCGTTCTAAAAGCCTGTTCTAGTCTTGCTGCTTTTGAGCAAGGAAAACAAATACATGCTCAGACCATAAAGTTTGGGTTTGGACTTGAAGCTCCAATTGGAAGTGCTCTTTCGACTATGTATGCAAAGTGTGGAAGCCTAGAAGATGGGAACCTAGTCTTTAGAAGGATGCCTGCAAGAGATGTCATATCATGGAACTCAGTAATTTCTGGTTTGTCTCAAAACGGACATGGCGAAGAAGCACTTGAGCTTTTTGAGGAGATGCGAGTAGAAGGCACAAAACCGGACCATGTTACTTTTGTCAATGTTCTTACTGCTTGTAGTCATACGGGATTGGTAGAAAGTGGTTGGGTTTATTTTAGAATGATGTCCAGTGAGTATGATATTTCTCCGAGGGTGGAGCATTTTGCATGCATGGTTGATATTCTCAGCCGAGCTGGAAAGTTGTATGAAGCAAAAGAGTTGATTGAAGCTGCAAAATGTGATCATGGTTCAAGTTTGTGGCGCATTTTGTTAAGTGCATGTCGTAATTACAATAATTATGAACTTGGGGCTTATGCAGGAGAAAAATTGATGCAATTGGGCACAGAAGAATCATCTGCTTACGTGTTATTGTCAAGTATCTATAAAGCAATGGGCATGTGGGAAGATGTGGAACGAGTAAGAAGACTGATGAGCATTCGAGGTGTGGGGAAGGAGCCTGGCTGTAGCTGGATTGATCTGAAGAATCATATGCATGTATTTGTTGTTGGAGATCATTCACATCCACAAATTAAAGAAATACGGGCTGATGTACTAAGCTTGAGCAAATTAATGAAGAATAAAGGTCATGAACCTGCTTGTGATTTAAGCTTAACAATTTGTGAAGCCTGAAGTGGCAATGATATTACATAATTCTTCTCATAACTCTAATTTAGCTTTGTACATACATATAGATTCATGATATCATGAAACCTTTTTGCAATATAATATCAACAATATTAGTTCTACACCGACTCTGTCATGAGATATATATGGTACAGAACCGCCAAAAACTTTGATTCATAAAACTGAAGGTGAGTTAATAATACATGATCTCCTATAATAATCTGAAAGTAAAGTTACATGATCAAAAATCACAAATATCACTGTGAGTGCTGAACCAACATTGTGACAAACTCGTAAATGTTTGTATCAGAACTTCCACCTTCATTAACAGCTTCTCCAGCCATCTCCTTCCACTTTCTTGCATTCTTTTTTATCTCCTTCCCTTTCTCTCCATCCACAACTTCATTTACACACTTTTCCACCATTTCTCTATCAACTTTCCTGTTATCATCTCCTTTAATCTTAACTCCAATTTTCCAAAAATCCACCACATATTTAGCATTTGTACTTTGGTCTGAATGTTGTGGCATTGCCAACATTGGAACTCCCAAACTTATTGCCTCCAAAACTGAGTTCCAACCACAATGTGTCAGAAAGGAGCATATTGCTTTATGTGCTAAAACTTCCAATTGAGAACACCATGGAATAACCAACCCCTTTTCACTTGTATTTTTCACAAATTATTTTGGTAACTTCGACATTTCAGATTCTCTCACCACCAACAGAAAATATTTGTTGCTTTGTCTGACATTTAGTTTTTCTAAACTCCCAAATGATACATAAACCACCGATTCAGGTTGTCGATTATTCAGCCAGTTTAAGGATGCAACATCATTTGGTTCATACAAATGAATGGCATAGTCTGAGTCACCTTCTGTGAGTTTCATTCCATCATCTTTAAGATACTTCAGCGGGACTGTAGGTCCAATAGTTTCCATAGCCAGGAACTTTGACATTGAACTGATCACCTACGCAATAAAATTTTTATCATATTTTACATTACATAGAAACATTAAAGAGTAATACAATCCATCAACATACCAAGAAAACAAAGTAAATCTAGCACATGTAACCAAATCAATCAAATAACTTGGTTAACTAAATCATACCTCTTCCTCCAATGTGTAGAAAGTATTACATAGTACCCAATCTACTTGATCGATATTGACAAACTGATCTCCAAGCATCTTAAAGATAGCAGCATCTGATTCATGGTCATAAACATATGGCGGAAAGTCCAAAGGTTCAAGTGATGGCAATCCAGGAACAAAAACTTGAGGACCGAGCAGAGGAACATTCAATTTCCCCTCATACAAGTTGAAGAATATATTATCCACAGCACATGATTGAGTGAAAAAAACAGCTCAAACCAAGAACCCAAGGCAACAAAGAATCATAGACAAATTTTGATGAATAGTCAGTTTTAAGCTGAAAATATCATCCCAGAGTTCATTGAGTTGACTTAAATAATTTTATCACTCGAGTTTGAATACTCTGAAAATCATTCTGTTATGGTTCAGGGTACTGGCATTTAACTTCTTTGTTTTACTTGTTACATTCACGATTTGGGAATTGTGGCACTGGCACTAATAGTTTTTACCACAGTAACAAACGGAGATAAGCTAGAATGTGTTAAGGCAGAGAACATTGCTATAAAAAGGTACACCGATTAAATGAACAATGCCTAAAGTTGTTTCATGTTATTTCAACCTGCCAAATTTTCAAAGAGGGTGAAGTTTTTGTCATAAACAATAACCAATTATAATGTTCAGTTAAATTTAAATATTCAGTTATAGTGTTTCTTAGTTATAAATTGATTTTATGTCCTTTTTACGGACAAATCGTGTGATAAGCAGTGTTCGGTCGATTAATTGGAGTTCAGATTGATCCCATCTCAATTAATCGGAAATCAGGTTAAAGTACGATTTTTCAGATAATAAGCCAAAAGTTGGGCGAGAAGCAGGTCAAAAAAAGGTCGAATCAATCAAAATTTTAGAAAAAAATATAATTCTTTAAAAATGATTTTTTTTTTTTTTTAGGAAAACTAAAATTCAAAAAATAAATCGTATATTGAATTCATTGATTTTGTGTTTGATTGAATTCATTGATTTTGTGTTTGATAGACTCAAATCATGAGGGACTATATGTTGGCAAATCAAAAAAATTATACTATAGCAGCAGTAGCAGGTACTAATTTCTTTTTTTTTTCTTTTTTTTTGCTAAATAGTAGATACTAGTTTTTATAGGAAGCAATGATTACTACACATAAGTCACTTAAATATCACGAATAAACTAGTAATTTGTGAATTTATTTGTTAATTTTGCCATTTAAATACCAATATTGAACTAATTATACGTGATATTTATTATAAATAGTAGGACGGCTTGATAAAATTTAAATAAAATTATATATTACTTTTATTTATTAAAACCGGTAATAAGTAACAAGTGACAGTTCCTTTTAAAAGGTCAAGTTGTTCCCCCGCTCCCGACCCGACCTAACCATCATTTTTGCAAACCCTTTTCTATCTTGTTTGTCTTAAAAACCTAGAATACGCTAACAATGTTGATGTATGTGACAAATGGAAGTTACTAATGCACAAAAAACTAATTACAGAATAGAAAAGGAACATGATCAAAGCTATCATACTTCAGTTATGTTTTCTCTTGCTAATCTTTAGCCCCGACAAAGTTCATGCCTTTCTTGATCCTCATATTTTATCCTAGAAGACGAAAACGAGAAAAAATCCATGTTACATATTTCTTTTTCCTTATATGGAGCTGTTGCTGAGAACTCTTGCAATGAGCGATTGCACTCTGTATAGAATTTTCGGTATCTGAGTATGAACTGCCAATTAGTTTGAATGACTGTGATGCAAGCCCAGTTGAAGTACTTGTAAAAAGATGAATTGCAACAGAGGACCTGAAGAATAAGATCACAGGACAACTTTGTAACAAAGAAATTTATTAAAACAAATATGTGACCCCTAGCATGGCAACCCTGTAGAAATTACCAGTTTATCTTAAACAAAGATTTGAAGGTTCAAGCTCTGCTGGAGGCATGCGTGTGCAAGTACAGAAATTTCTGCAAAATGACACAATCCCCAAAAGCATTTGCCAAATTTTCAAGATTGATCAAAAAATAAGACATGGAAAACCATACAATGGGACACCCATTTCTGAAGCCTCGTGCAGAGACAATATTTTGCTCTTGAAAAAAGAAGAGCACATCGCGGAAGTTATTTATTACTCGGAATGCATGTTAGCAATAATGCATTCTATTTCAGAAGTTTTTACACGGACACTTCTCTTTTTAGTTTCAGCTACTTGTACAAAAAAAAAAAATCACAATCCTAAGCCAGTTGAGGGTCAAATGTCAATAGCCAAATAGCAACTTGGTGAATGGAATAGGGCTTTTATTCTAAAACACCTGCTACCAATTATTAGTAACTCCTTTAAATCTCTTTGGACAGAATGAATCCACAAATCAATTTAAAAGGTACTTCCATTTGGATTTACAAGACTCCTCAAAAATGTTCCTACATTCTGCGTAAGTCATGAGTTTGAGAGATACAGCGAAATTGCATCTGAGCTATATCATTGGAAATGGCCAGCCCACCTCTCTCTGGTTTGACCCCTAGGATGTTGGGGGTTCCTATATGTTCTAGTAAGAATGATCCTATTATCTCTGAGTCAGGCTCTCTCTCGATGATAGAATTGCCAATATTCTTAATGTGGAGCGATGGACTTTGATGGAGTTCCGACAGAATTTCAACACTAACACCCATTTAAACTTACAGAAGAGAGATGAAATTCGTGGCAGGGAAAGCTTCTCAAAAACACTCGTTTGTCAGATTTATAGGAGGTATTAAGGCATGCTGATAACCCTGTGTCTTAGGCTGAGAGTGTTTGGCATCATATGCATTGCCGATTTTCCACTCTTGCTCAATTGAAGGTCTATGGGGTAGTTAATAATGATACTTGTTACTTCTGCGTTAATAGTGTCGAAAATTCACACCATCTGTTCCTGGACTGTCCATATATGCAGCATCTGGTTAGAACGGTAATCAATGGGAGGGCCTCACCCATTTCGGTCAGTTGAGCTACTTGGATGGCTTTGACAAGAATGACATTCTAGCTAGTACTCACTTTTCAAGTTCGTTGCTATTCTTTTTGGACGGAGTGAAAAAATATATTTCACAATGGGGAGGTATCGAGCTTACAGAGGCTGGTCTTTAATTGTACGCATATTATTAATATTGGTTTGAGGCAGAAAGTAGGATTAATCCTCTGCTTCTATTTTGGTTAGGAGATACATGGGAGATTCATAGTTTTATTTTGTCTACTGCTTTCTTTTGTTCGAGATAGAGGCATGTTTCTTCTCCTTTGAGGTTGATCTCCCCCTTTGTACATATTTCCCTTTTACTTTCATGCACCAAAAATTCCCAGAAAAAAAAAAAAAAACAAAACAAAAAAACAAAAAAGAAGGCAAATAGCAAGAAAATTTAAAGAAAAAATGCATATATACAGTGAAGCTCTACTAATAAGTATGACACTATTGTACCATTTGGTGAAACGAAAAAGAAAACGTTCAGGAATATATACTCTAGATACGAAGAGGTTGGGATCCTCAGATCACAGATATGCAGCAGTCAATAAGGATGAAAGTGTTAGGGCAGAAGTCAAACCTACAATTTTTGCCGGACGATGGAACTATCAATTTCAAGGCCATTAAGGATCACTATATACCCTCTCGACATCAAATATAGACCCTACTACGAAACATGTGATACAATAATCCGGAGTTTTATCAATGTATTTACAACTTGTCCTATTAGTTCCATCTCAAAGTATAACTTCAGAAGGAAAAAAACAGAGCCTTGAACTAATCCATATGGATTACTTCATTTCTCTGAAATTTTAACTAACTCGAAGGCAAACTTGGGGTAGCAAGCTATCTCTTAGATACCCATCGCATATCACTTGTCAAAAGCTTTTTCCGACCATTATCTTAGGTATAAGTCTACTACAGTTTCATAGAAGATTTAGTTGGGAGTAGGTACCTGTACACGACATGGAGCAGCATGTTTAATATTCTATCTGCCCAGCAGTTTCCTGGGAGTAAGCTGCCCACTACAGGAACTTGAAGAAACTGTAATTTCCTGATTTCCTCTCCACTCCTCACCCGGACCCAGTTTAATGGGTTTTTCCACTGCAGCAGCCTCAACGGCAACCATGTGCTTATATTCATCGACTCCAAGATCTACAATAGCCTTCGCCCAAGGATTCCACACAACTAAAATGTAGAGTTGAAAAAAGTTTAAATAGTTTTGTCCTTCGTGTATGTAACATGAATAGCCACTACAAAACGTGGTTTAGGAAAACTATAGAAGTCTAAGAAATCATATCTACCAAAAGATAAAAGTAAGCAATGAACTAGTGCAAGTGTGTAACATATTTCTTTTATGATAACAGGAAAGAACCTGATGTATTGAAAAACATAAAGTTCGGGAAGCTAGATTCTTAATAAACAAATTACCAATAAAAAAAATTGATGCTGAATGCCTTGTGAACAAGTTAACTCAAAATGCAAATTGAACACTTTCAGATCTGACTTTAATATCTCTATTCTTAGTTCTTATGCTTTCAGTGTTGTATGATAAGGAACACCTAAGGTACCAATACAATTTAGGTACTAGAAAGGGGTAATTATCACGGAACCACAGAAACAGGAAGAGAAGAAATTGTAGCTTACAACTTCACTACTTAGAGCATCTCCAACAAACTCTTAAGTTGATATTTGAGGAGGATGAAGAAATCTTTTGCTCCAAGAGACTCTTAAAATCACTAAGAGCCTCTTCTCTCTCCTCTCTTTAAAGAGCCAAAATCCCACTCTTAATTAATATTATATAATATATTCATCAAAACACTCACTTTCTCTCTCCACTATTTTTGTCTCAAATAAGTTCAAGTTACATTTAATAATAAAAAAATAAAGAGTGAGTATAGGAAGCATTGTTGGAGATGACCTTGTATTAAATCTCTAAGAGCCAATATTTTATATTATATTTAAAATAGAGATAAGGAGTCTGTTGGAGATGCTCTTAACACAGTATATAGTCAAGTATGAAAAAACTTTCTAACCAGTATCAGGAAGTCCATCTTTGTGAATCACATATGTCCGCTTCTTCTCGCTATCCAGAATTGAAATGTTTGTTGGTGTGCTAAGATATATTCTGTCCAACTAATAAAATAGTTTCAATCAGGCCAGCATTTCAAATTCGTGCAGGAAAAGGACATTATAAAGGTCAGAGTAAAATAGGAAATGAACTAAGAATCTTACTTTTGATTGAAAAGTTATCGCGTCCCCTTGTTCAGTACTTCTCGTTTCATTTTGCGTATTGTCAAGATAGTCCAGTGACTTCAATCCTTCAACCCGAACTTCACTGTATACAAATTACTAGAAAATTGATATGGTGCAAGCTAAAAACTCTTTCTGACTAGCAAACTTACTAAAATAATGATAAAAACTCCTTCCAGCCAATTTAATACCTCCAAATCACATTTATACAAGAACGGTCATCGATTTTCATCAATTACCAAGGTTGATATATTTTAGGGTTGAATCAAAAAGTATAGAACTTAGACTACACAGTCTATAATGTCAATAGTCATTTGTGCATCCGTAATTCACTTAAGTACCTGATATTAGAAACAGAGTAATAGGTATGATATGCAAATGTAAATGTGAATGGCCTTCCATCAGTGTTGGTATTTCTGATTCGAGATATCATCGTCAAATCTCCTCCAGGTCCAAGTGCAATCCTTAGCCGAAACTCGAAACTACAGAGAAAATTTGTAAGTCAAAAACAAACTCTTAAACTAGTTTGACTCTACTTCAGTCAACTAATGCATTCTTTATATCCAACATTGCAAGAGAAGTCTAAAGTTCACTTATTGGGCCAGATCTTTAGATCGTCTGCAGAAGGCTTAAGGATCAAGTCAACAAAAGCCTTATTTGCGGAGCTTGTTGGAAAAGGAGGTGGGTTAGAATCAACGCTCCAGACCCTGTTTCTAGCAAAACCATGTGAGTCAGGAAGAGGACCGTGGTTCGAGAACTGCGTATACAGAAGAGAAAGTTTGATTAAATCAGAGATCAATGCAAAGAAAGCAAGCATATAGTCATTGAGACACGTACTTGAGGGAAGCATATTGGAATACCACCACGTATTGCCTTCGGAGGCTCAAAAGTCGCCTGCATAGAGGTAAATAACATAAACATATATTTCGGAAGATGACACTTATTTAAAAAATTATAACTAATTTATAAACTGTGGAAGGAGGTAAACATCGAATCTTCTACAAGCAAATTTTAGGTGCAACATAAAAGATACATGCAAAGATGGGGAACTAGATAGGAACTGCCGATCCTATAGGTGTAGTCTAGAAATGAACACAACTATATATCAGAATAATTAACAGGCTCTAATCATTCATATAAAGTAATTAGGCAATGAATTTAGATCACAGGTTTGGCAAATGTCTAGGGAAAGGGCCTTAATAACAAGTAAGAATTACTGGCACTTTGGAAAAAAAGGACCAACTGACACTTCTGATAAAAAGGCCAACATGGAAATTTTCAGGCAACTTAAACGGACATGAGTTTATTTTTTCTGTTAATTGAAATGATAACAATTCAGTCGTGTTGAAGCGCAGAATGCCAATAATAAACAAGGTACAAGGCATATAGGGAACGGAGAAAATACAAATGCTTTTAAAGATCCTTGGATTCCGAGGCCACCATCTTTTCTACCGATAACTAAAGGAATAAATGAATATATGAGAGTCTCTGAACTGATTGAACAAGGATGTGGAATAGTGTTCTACTACTACTTCTGCTGCTTTGATTTTGTGGCAGTCAACTGTATGTATATATCTGTATATATACTACTACTTCTACTGCTCCTTTGTATGCATCTTGAGGTTGAACTTGCCTTGACATATATCATCACTTAATAACTTCGTCAAATTTTAGCCCTTAAAATTATTTAATTTTGCCGCAACACAATAAAATGGTGAGATACCGTAATATCAACCATTTTATGCTGCACAATTAAATCTATAAACGGGCGAACCCTTAAATTAAAATAACATACTTACATAAAAATCCTGACAACATTATCCTTTAAAGAAAATAACAGTCAATTTTCTTTCATGGATCTAAATTCATAAAATCACTTTAAGAAAACAATAAAAAGGCTAATTAATAGAGGCTGTCCTCTCATTCATCTTCAAATTAAACAACCCACTTCAACTTTTTTAAAAACTCAGTCTATGAGCTTCCCTTTTAATTCCAAGTCTTTATGAGCCTAACCCTTTTTCTGAGTTAGCCCCCGTCACAAATATAACTCCTGCCTGGAGTCTGGACAAAGGTTAAAGACACCCTAACCATCACATGAGTAAGCTTACTGAAATGGATCTTAAAGCATCCTAATTAAGCTGAATAGAGAAGGTAGTCGGACTTGTCTGAAAGTACTTCAAATGAATCTAACCTGAAAAGCTTACACGCACCGGCACATAGACGGCAATGTCAGACCTATTAGAGGAGCGTTAAGGTGTGCGGGCTGGTTTTTGCCGGCCCAATCTCTCCTGGCAAGTCGTTTGGTGTTCTTGTACTGATGTATATATTTTTTGCTTGGTTGGGTTAAGATGGGACTATCTGTTTGGAAACTAGAATTGGGCAGCATATGTTTTCCTTGAAAAATCACAAGCTTCAACTGAAAAACTCCTCCTCTCTGCTCCCGTTCTGATACCATCTCAGATTATACGAGAATACTAAGAATATATAAAAGGGATCATAGTAGAGTGGAGAGAAAGAGAGGCAGAGAACTGAAAATGTATATATTATATATTGTCTACTGCATATTACAAAGGAGGAAAAAGCCTCAATATATAGAAAACATGAAACTTGGAGGCCACTCTTGCTACAGTACCCAAGTACTATATGATGTATCTTAATGACCTGGGCATGCTTATGTCATAGTAATCAAAGACTCGGGGACACATTTTATAAGGATCCGACACTTGGATTTGGACACGGAAATTATTATTTTTAATATAATATGATACTTTTTATAAACAAATACCTATCATTTTATATCAAAAAGTACTTTTGAATAACAAGGGTAAAGTAATATTTATTATATATATAAATTTATAACATGTACAATGTATTAAATTATACTGTATAACAAACAATTAGAGATAGGTTCTCTGAGATGAAGTGTCCATTTTCCAGATGGCATTGGGATCCGGATCCAAGTGCCAGTGTCAGTGTCATGTCCTGTGGACACAGGTACGGTTGGGTTTTCTGAAGAGTCCGAGCATCACAGTATTTAACAATTGTTTAGATTATGTTGTCACCAGAGAAGACTTAAATTTGACAGAAAATGAAAGTCTTTAAGAGATAGAATCTTATAGTAGAGTATTAGAGAAGAATTATAGAGGGATGGGATTCTCCATCCCTGACAATGAAATGTTAACTCACGTGTTAGTGGGTTTTAAATAATAATTTATGGAGGATAAAAATCAAGTTATTAAATGCACAAAATCTGATACTATGTAAACAAAATATTGCTTATTAATGTCAGCTAATTTATGGCGCAAATATAAATGTTTAAAATAGGAACTCACTGCTATGCTATTTACAGGACTGCTGAATGAGAAAAATGAGTGTTGCTCAGATGAGGAGTTCAGTGCGATAATCTTAAGGTTTTATCACAACTTGTTTACTACGACTCTTCCTGCTGTTGAGAGAATAGAAGAATTGTTGACTGCAGTCCAACTGATTGTAACAGAAGACATGAACAATTATGGATATACACATATTTTTTACAGCAATTATATCTCCTTTGTAGAACAAGACATACTGCATAGTTCCCTTTGGGAAGAAAAAATAAATATTATTTGATTGGCCCGACTTCTGCATCAATAAATATCACATTATTTTCCTCCCCAGTTTAAGAAAGTCTTTATTCCTTTGGAATTGGTTGATAGAATTTTCGGCAAGTATTAGAGTAAATATGAATGGAAGACAGCTTCAGATAGTGAAGATGAGTTTCCAAGAGATCTAAGCAAGTCATTGTTACATACAGCAAGTTGGTATCGAATGAGTTCCAGGAAGTCAAGCATATTGGGTACTTCTCAGGCTAGTCGTGATAGCTGCATTAATTCTGTTATTGCATGTGTTATTATCTTTGCTCTTAAACCTATTCAGTTTTGTTTTACTGAATGCATTTTATATTACTTAATTTATCCTACATGCATATTTTTATATGCATGCATCATTTCTTTCTGTTAGGAGAATAAGGCTAGGGATGAGGATGACAATTCCAGGTCTGGTTTTCATATCAGTGCTAAAACTTACTTGATATGATAAGAATGGCTATATATGATTAAGGTTTCATGGAGAATTTTATTATTACATATCCTGACGGAGGAAAATAAAGATAATTTTTTAGTAAACTTTGTTTTTAGGAAAATATATAAATTTGGCAAAAAATTGAATAACAGGAAGCAACATCCAAGGATGTACAAAACATCATGGTTCTCCGGTTCTCTTTTAATTTCTTACCAAAATGTATAGATTAGAGGCATACAATTTTACTAAACTAGTCATCTTAAGTAATTTTTGAATTAAGTAGGGTAATCTAGCTTAATTAAATTAAGTTACTAAGAAAAGTGTATAGTTTAAGAATTGTGTCTAACCAAAGGATTCCCTTAATTTCTTACCAAATAACCAAAATGTATAGATTAGAGGCAAACAATTTTAGTAAACTAGTCATCTTCAGTAATATTTGAATTGTAGGGTAATCTAGCTTTATCAAAGTAAGTTACTAAGAAAAGTGTATAGTTTAAGAACTGTGTCTAACCAAAGGATTCCCTTTGGTTAGAGTTTAAACGTTTTGTTACCATGTTTATTAATTAAAAGTACATTAGTAATTTGATCAATTTTATTTAAACTCGTAGTGCCCCTTATAAGGTATTTTAGATTTAATAACATTAATAGACTAATTCAATATTGTTATCTCTTTTTCCTGGAGCAGGTGTTTGAATGGAGAATATTTGTAACACAACTATTTTGGCTGGCTTATAAGTTTTCGGCTCTCAGAGCAAGTCCAGCAGTCTCCTAGCATGTTCTCAAAAATATTATAAAAAAATAACTCTTAGTAACTTAGGATATGATATTGTATGTCAACTCCAACAATACTCCGTATATTTGCTCCTAATAAATATAATAATATAAAGTTCAAATTCCACTAACAAAAAATTATGAAAAAGAGATGTAGATTAGGAGGGAAATGAATATTTTATTGGTGAAAACAAAATTAGGAATAACTAGTGTTTCCTTAAACATAAGGCTTTGGTCCGCTGTTTGCAAACCCTTGGTTGGTGGCCCCTCTGTGGTGGCTACCAGCCATTGAAATCATCCGGGCGCGGAATACGCCAAGGACCTTAAAATTGAATTGTACGTATGCATCCCATTAGTGAGCACTGAGCAGCGACGTCATTCCAAAATACAACGACTCTCGACAACGGATATCTCGGTTGGCCACGATTTGCTCAATTCTGTAAAAAATTTATGAGTACTGGGGAGTTGCCGATGGGAGTGAATCTTACGATGGTTTGTTTGATTCCAAAAGTTAAGAGTCCTCAAACAATGTCAGAGTTGAGGCCAATACGCTGGTTTGTTTAATTCCACGATGGAGTAGAATTTGGTGAAGTTAAGCCACAAAGTGGTGTTCGACAAGGAGATCCAATATCTCCGTATATCTATATTTTGTGTGCGGAAGGGCTGAGCTCGATGATAAGAAGAAACGAAGATGCTGGTTTGTTGCACGGTTGTACTATTGCAAGAGGCGATCCTACGATTTCACACTTCCTGTTTGCTGAAGACTGCTATTTTTTTTTAAAGCAAATATCTAAGAGGCTACTGTGATGAAGAACATCCTAACGAGGTATGAAAAAATTCAGGACAATGCATAACCTACAACAAATCAACTGTAATCTTCACGCCAAATTCCTCAAATGAAAATAAAAGAGAAGTATGTGCAAAATTGGGGGTTCAAGAGATTCAAAATCTAGGCAAATACTTGGGTATGCCCATGCAGGTAGGAAGAAGTAAAGTGACAACTTTTGCTTTCTTCTTGGACCGAGTGGAACAGAGGATGCAAGGATGGAGTAATCGATGTTTGTCTAAAGCATGGAAATTACTATTGCTTAAAACGGTGGCTCAAGCAATACCAAATTTTTGGATGAGTTTATTTTTTATACCAAATGAGGTGTGTGAGGGGATTGAGCAAAAAATGAACGCTTTTTGGTGGGGGAATAGAAATGCAGGGAGAGGAATAAAGTGGTTAGCATGGGACAACTTATGTGCGTCTAAAGAAGAAGGAGGGTTGGGATATAAAAAATTAAGACACTTTAATGTTGCAATGCTCGCTAAGCAGGGTTGGAGAACTATAAATAAGATGAACCCTCTTGTAACAGATTTAATGCAAGCGAGATACTTTCCTCAATCAGATTTTTTGAATGCAAAGATGGGAGCTAATCCAAGCTATGTATGGAGAAGTATAATGAAGGCTCAAGATTTACTTATAAGGGGAAGTAGGAAGCGCACTGGAAATGGAAGTAGAACAAAAGTGTGGACAATGTCCTGGCTACCTTGCTTTCAAAATGGATACTTGACAACTGTAATGTCTAATCAGTTAGCTTAAGTAACAGTTCAGAACTTGATGCAGGTAGAGCAGCGAGTTTGGGATGAGGAGGTATTGCAGGACATATTTAATAAAAGAGATAGATTGTTAATTCAACAAATTTCACTACCAATGCAAGAGAGAGAAGACGCATGGTTTTGGCTGTTTAATGATAAAGGAGAGTTCATAGTTAAGAGTGGATATAGAAAATTACAGGGTGAAGAGGAGAACCAAGATGCTAGCTTTTGGAGGAGAGTTTGGAGAGTGAAGCTTCCAGGGAAAATTATAAATTTTGTGTGGTGTACTGTTAAGAATCGTCTCCCTACAGCTTCTGCCTTGCTGGCGAAAATTGTAAATGTAAACGTTGTTTGCCCGTGGTGCCACCAACATGAAGAAGACACAATGCATGTGTTGTTTAAATGCAAGTTTGCACGGGACGTTTGGGAGTTAGCTGGGTTGTGGAAAATCGTTGAGAGGCTCCCGGATGAAACAATGTTTCAAATGTTTCATCAAGTTTTCATTACGAGTACTATCGAACAATGTGTATTGGTGGCCTTATTCTGCTGAAGCTTGTGGAACAGGAGAAATAAATGGGTAGTTGTTAATATGTTGAATAACTGGAGATGAAAAGAGGGATGCATCAAAGTAGTGTGCGAACCTGGACTAGGCCTCCTGCAGGGTGGATTGGATTAAAGTAAATGTTGATGCAGCATGTGGCCAAGCGAGTACACGGCTAGGATGTTTCATAAGGAATGGGCAGGGGGGATTTTTGCGAGCAAAATGTAGTACAGTAAGTGGGCGACAACAATCAAGGGAAGTTGAGGCGTTGAATTTAAAGGAAGTATTGTCATGGACGAAAACATAGAGGACAAGTGTATTTTTCGAGACGAATGTGAAGCTTCTAGTGGATGGTATAAACGGGATGAGGGGGAAATCTTGTTTGGATACAATTGTTAGTGATTGTACTGAGTTATTAAAACACTTTGAAGAAGTGTTAGTTGTCTTTGTTCACCAATCTGTAAATAATGTATCTCATTTGATAGCAAGGGCTGCTTGTTCTATGTCAGATCATCGGGAGTAGTTGTATATTGCACCTTATATCTTTGCGTGTGATATTATTTCGGAGAAGTTATGAATGCAAGTTCTAACTGTCAAAAAAAAAAGAGATAAAAGGTATGTCTTAATTTTTAAGGAGTCGTTTAGGAGACTGTTGGAGTACAATTTTATGTCAAAATCTTTAAATTTTAATTTAAGACATGGAATAGCTAGTCTGTTGGACTTGCTCTCATGCTATAGATAAGTCTCTAACTTTTTTCTCTTTTGTTTGTACTGAGTGTTCATTTTTCAGATATTAAAGTTTCTTGTCTAAATTTTCGAGGTCATTCATGCGGTTGGATGATAAATATTTTAAATGAAAGAAACCCCTTTGCTCGGGTATTGTACTATGGTACAATTAATATACGTGAATGTATATATCTAACAAAAAAACAAAGTACAGCTTAAATCAGCTTTGCCGATGTGCCAAATCTATTATATATATAATAGAGCAACTATGGGGTTGCATGAGACAATTTATTCAATTGAAAGTACTGAATTGCCCCTCATAAATATATATTAATAAATGTAAAATTTAATAGCTTATAT